>JAAAKL020005413.1:0-19351 GCA_010016065.2 Carybdea cf. marsupialis auct. non (Linnaeus, 1758)
GTTTGAAAGTCTTCCAGATATGCAATTTGGTTCCTCCTCACCGCCAGGCACAGAAGACTTACTTTTGTGCCTGGTGGTGAGGAGGAACCAAATTGCATATCTAGAAGACTTTCAAACCCTCCTCCAAATGTCACTTTGTTATGGCCTGCCCATTTCTTGGAAATTACCTTCACATTTACTTTAGTATATCCTGCTTGATGAAAATTATAAGGTTACTAAGTATTGCAGTAATCATTCTGTTTTTCAGATCTTTCCTTCCAAACGAAAACTTCAAATTACTTCCTGTAATCTCGAGTATATAAGCAGCTGTCAAAGCCCACCAAGCAAAATGTTTAAGCAACGGCGAATTTGGAAACACATATGATTGCTACTGATTTGATTATCAAACACCTTGCCACTTCACATTATAAATCTTTGCGTCGCCTAAGAGCTCTTGTATTGTAATTCTTATCTTTGCACAACAAACAATACGCATCATAGTGTCTTCCTGGCGTTTTGGACCACTGCTTATTCAGCTGGGTAGAACTATATGGAATATTTTCCTTGCGTGAATCGGCAATTACTTGTTTGACAATTTGTTTAGGGGTTTTGATAATGACTTTAGCTTTGATAGTACCCTGAGTAAAGACCGAAACAAACTATTACAATTCTGAGAACTTTCATTTTAAAAGGGGAGGTTTAGAAATGAACTGCGTTCAAGGTCAGTACTTTTTAAGTGGTCCCGACAGGTGTCTCTTGTCTATGAAATAAAATGATATGGTTAACATGACATTGATTACTATATATTTATCTTGCAGACACAATGGCTGCAAGACCAAAAATACTGAACCAAGGAAATTGATACGTATACTAGATATTACACAAACGTTCAAATATACAATCGGTAAGGCAGGAACAAAGGGCCATGGCCACCCTCGAGTTTTCCTTTAAAATTAAATGTCCTTGTTTTGTTGTACTAATAGTTTATAAAGGAATGATTTTTCATTCAATAACTTGCCATTTTGAGTTTATTTGTGAGCAGTTTAAAATCCAGTAAGAACACGCCTCGTAGTATGCAAGACTAGTAAAATGACGTCATTATCTAAACAAATGCTGCTGTATCGGAAGAAAGACAAGAAAAAGAACTTTGCACAGAGATATAGCTTAGTAAGACATGTGAAGCTTTATTCTGTGGAGAAGCCACACAAGTGCATCTCGTGTCAATACCCGTCAACATCAAAAGGGTGTTTAATGATACAGTTGATAACTCAGAGTGACAACAGACTGTAGTAATGCAAATTTTCGCTGGTACGCTGGTAAAGAATGTAGTTTATTACCGCTGCACATGAGGACCCACTCTGGCGCAAAACCGTACAAATATAAGTAATGTGGTACGCATTTAGACGTATTGGTCGTACAAGAGCACACATGAGGACCCACCGTAGTGCAAGGCCATATAAATGAGAAATATGTCCCTACACCAAAATAGTAATGACCGTTTAAAAGCCCATATGATAGCTCATGGTGGTGAGCAGCCTTGAAAATGTGAATTGTGTCCCTACCTTTGTGCAACCTAGAATAGGCAGTAATTTAGCATGCATGGTGGTGAAATGTCATTGAAAATCCCTTTCTGTCATTACGCATACGACATCGGCATCCATTAAAATGACACGCAAGGATCCTCGGTGGTAAAGACTATGAATTGTGCAAACAGAAGCCGTACGCAGAGCATATGAGGATTTCTAGTGACGGAAAGCCTTTAAAAGTCCCCCTTGTGTTCACACGTTTCCAATCAAAAAAGCCATTTAAAATTTATTTAAGAGTTCATAGTAGTAAGAAACTTTTCAAGAGTATACGATGCCGATTCTCGAGTACCAGAAAAATGCGCTGCATATACACGTAATGACAGACGTAGCTCAAAAACCTTCCAAATGCACCTGAGTCTATACATGGGCAGGGCCCATGGTGACAGAATAACCGATCAACGAAAAACACTAGATTAGGCACGAACAACGGCAGCAAAGTAAATATGATACTGAGCATCAACAGGTTTGAAGTAAGATAGTATGCATTGCTTAATTATGTACGTAATTTTTCTAAGCTTATAAGATCAGGATGATGATATCAAAGATAGCCAAGGATTTTATAAAGATAAATAAATGCCTTTCGTGTGCCTCGATCTGAACTGTACGCAGATGGATGTTATTTGCAAAGCAAAGGCAAAAACCTGCAGTCGTACACTTTCATCTTTGAAACTCCCATAAGGAGATGCTTTACAATCAATGCCCCTCTACCTGTACGTGATGGCTACGGGCCAGTGCAGGTATATAGATATTCGTTTAGGTGTTGTAGATTTCCTTGGAATTAATCCACAAAGCAACAATCAAGTTCAATAGCTGGAATTTGGCTCTTTTCCGCATGAATCCTCCGGCCCGTAGAACATGATGTACATATTTGAGCGAGAATGCTCTTAGGACCTCGAATCTTCATATCCAGTACTTAAAACTGTTTATAACAAGTCTTTTCTCTCGTGGCCACAAATCTTTCTTTGCCAAATGACAATATTTCCTATTTCAAAACTAGTAACTCCAATTATCCTAAGGTGATTTTTCATACGAATTTGTCTAAATGGAAAACTGTGGCTGAGATATGAGGAGCCAAAAATGGCAAGGAGTACAGAATGCTCAACAATACAACATTAATTTTCGTGGAAAAGCGTATCAACCTGTCTTAAAAACGATGAAAGCTAACTTGTCGTTTTTCTAAAGAACAAAGCTCTTTGGCGATGCAGAATTCAAACCGATTTTCTTATCAGTTACATTTGACGTAGCCATCCTATTGTAGGAAATGAAAATACACTTTGTAAATCTTCCATTCCCACATCGAGGCAAATGGCTTACGATAACATCATCCTTCTTAATTGTATTAGTAAAAATCTTTTTGGTACATTCCTGTGTTGAAGGGTGTTGATGCAACCCTTCTCCAACAAAATGTTTAGGAATATACCAATATGGCAGAAAACTTGACATGATAATTGTCCGGCATGTTACGTCTAAGAAAACAAAAATTATAGCTTTTTTCTGAGGTCAAAATTCAACTAATGTCAGCATTCTTTAATGTTTTGTTGGCACTTACCATACAGAACAAAGCATAATATAAAAATCATATGTGATAGATTTGCCATCAGCCAGTGGGTATTGTGCCCTTGGCCCACTGCGTTGCTACTGTTACTAACGATTTTATATTATTCAAATATGGAATAGGAAGTTTGATATATTTTGTAACTGTAGAGGAGCTGCAACAGACATCTCTCCTATCATAAAATGGACCATTCCAGTATATTAATTACACCTTCATCAATTACGTCTTATGCAACATACGTTGTTGATAGATGAATTACGTTAGCACCGTATGAAATGAGTTGATAGCTTTCGTTTCCTTATGCAGGTCCTTTATTTATTCATAGGTTTTGAATCTACTGTATTCCGATAGAAACAATAATAATCGAATATTTGTCGTTTCTAGGTGTGAAGTGTGTACACCTCAAAGTGCTGAATCAACTAAGAAATCTATTGTGACGAAATTTCCTTAACAAGCAAATAATGCTACTCTAGCTGTTCATTGATCTTCATGAAATTCACGCAAAATTTCTGTCTACACACAGAATAGCCTTATTACTACTGCTACGCATTTTTACTTTAAGCTTTCCCTTTTCAACGCTTTTATTGTTCCTCGCAAACAAATATGGTTGCAGGTCTCCTATAATCCTTTTGGTAATCAAGAAACGCAAGAGAAGCTTAGAAAACAGCTATAGTGCTTCCATAGATTTGACGAAGATTCTACCTATGTATGTAAGAGTTTACATGGGTTTGCAGGAATTCTGTACCGACCACATTGTCAATTTTCTAGGCGGATTCTTTACTCTCTCTTAGAAGTAATCCTCAAAGTGATAAGCAGCAATGGCACATAAGTATCACTTACAAATGCAAAATTTGCTTGGTCTAAGTTTTTGGAAAACGATGTCAGTATACATCCTCCTATGATTCATATTAGTTCAATCGTAAAATACAATGACCTTTTCACAGGTTCAGGACAGTAATAATAAATACTGGCTACCTGGGGATCGCAACTGTTTACTCGAGGACCTTAAGCCTGAAAGACATATTAATTGATATCAAAACTTGCAGTCAATAGTACAATCTATAGCTGCAGTCTATAGCTACAGTTTATAGCTACAGTACAAAGCTACAGTCTATAGCTACAGTATATAGGTATAGTATATAGCTACAGTTTATAGCTACAGCATATAGCTACCGCATATAGCTACAGTCTGTAGCTACAGTCTATAGCTACAGTTTATAGCTACAGTCTATAGCTGTAATCTATAACTACAGTCTATAGCTACAGTCTATAGCTACGGTCTATAGCTACGGTCTATAGCTACAATCTATAACTACAGTCTATAGCTACAGTCTATAGCTACAATCTATAACTACAGTCTATAGCTACATTCGCATTGAAATTCAACAAGAATTGCGAATTTCTGTACTACTGTTTATTACAACAAATCTACAAATTATGTTTAATTATGGTTTAAGACAGATAGGTAAAAATACGAACAAGCACCCGTGAGCGTGTTATTCCTAAAATAGTTTCTCCTTTCCGTTGTAAAAGCTGAGCTTTCTAACACAAAACTAAGTAATATCATGAATGCTTCTTGTATTTGTTTTCGTAATTTTCAATTCGTATTTCAGTAACGAAGACAGCGGCACCATTAGATAAAATTCTATTGGTATCTATATCAATACAAATTCAAAATTTTAATCCTTTATGTAAACTGAGATTATCTGAATATAGTCCGCTGTGTTTACCATTTATGCAGGAAGTGTTAGGCTCACGTTAGTACCGCATCGATAATGAATGTAGGAAAATGTGCACCCTTATCTGAGTCACATCTTATTGAGCTCTATCTGGAAGCTTTTTTGGAAGGCCACCAGCGACTGTCACTTGAGAAAGATATCAATGTGCATGATACCTTCTGAAAATGAAATGTTGAACTGGGAAACAAAATGTAATAACTGTTTTGTAGAGCCTCAAACTGAATAAGCAGTTGGTATTTTAAATGTTTACATCCTCGTGCGGTATGATGAGGAAAGGAATTACTATATTAGTGATATCGATGATAAGTCTCCTTTCGTGTCATTTTGGATTCGGTGGATTTATTTACAGGACTGACAAGCTGAGCGAAAGCTTGTTTATACTGAAGCATCGAAATTATAAAGCAAGTAAAGTTATAGAAACAACTGCAGTAACGTCATTAGCAGAGTGTGCTCGTAAGTGCAGCAAATCAAAATTATGTTGGGCGATAAGTTATAATAGAAACATAAAGAGTGGAGCATTCAACTGTATTCTTTCACAAAATATTGAAGTAAACGGAAAGAAAGCTGTTCCCGCCACAGGATGGAATCACTATGAATCTGTAAGTTATATCCAATGGATATCTCTTTATGTTATACTATCCTAATGTACCTTTAGGGGTTCCTGTAAACTTAATTAACACGTTCACAAAAGGATTGATTACTTATCTAACGAATATAGCTAACTGATCCTAGAACATTGAGTTCTAGAATCGATTAAGTCAATTGATTGATCTTGAATTTGCTACAGGCAGTTTTCTACAGAATCCCTCCGGCTTTAACTACTGGAATAAGTGGAAACTGAGAACACTGTCTATAAACTAAGAACAACATAATGTGCAAGTAAATAGAGTACATAAATGTTAGTTGTAAAGTCTTATCCATTGATAACTAGCATCACCTAAGAAGCTCTAAGTTTCCTATATTTGCCAAATATTACATCTCTTCAAGAAAACAAAGTTCGGTAAAGAGCGTCCTCTCTAAAATAAATACTACCTCTCTAATACTTTTTAGTATCACAGAATTTAAAGGAACGATACTGAATAGATTGCAGGTAACAAGAGGGGAGATGTAGTCTTTACATTATGCCATCTATTGCTGTTGGCATAATTGTCAAGCTGCAAAGGAAAACGTTTTACCTACAGTAAACTACATTATTGATAACTTAACAGCACTTATCAAACATTCCATAGCAAAAGAATGAAACAACTATAGATGTAATGGCTACACTTTCATGATAGCGACTACTAAAGGAAAGGAAATGAAAGGAATATCTAGCAGGGAAGAAGAAAATGTTAATTGTGAGATATGTATGCATAAGCCTGAAAATAAGTTATTTGCGTACATTTTACGTAAAGTGTAACGTCACACAAATTTTTGCAGAATTTTAAAATCATAATCCATTACCAATTCTCAGGTTTACCAATTCTCTTGCTGTTCTTTAAAGCTATTATAGTATACTTTAGTTGTTTAGTAAACATGTGCCAGTTTTACAGTCGGAAAGTGAAAACACCAACAAATGCCTCAAAATAGTTCTTGCTTAAGGTGAGCTTTGTCTGCGCATTGACAGGTCCTATTCATCATCCATCAGACCTTGAACATTCGGTAACCTGCGATTTTTTTTACAATACTAAGCGCAATGTGCAAAATTGACGTTAGTTCCACTTTGATTTCAGAGCGCAATTTTCAATTTCCTTTGAAAAGCTGTTATGATAGAGCCTACTGGCTTGAAACGAGTGACGATGTGTAGTCGCTTCTACTAACAGTAACACACTTTAACGCAGACAAGACAACCACGATCTCATTTTTTATGCCTCTGAACCATACTTGGCTGATGAGAAAAAACAAGATTAGATTTCATCTAATAGATAACTACTGTTTATGGTTATTACCATTGATTCATCATAAAAGAGATATGATATTACTGTAGAAGGTTATTCTTTTCATAAAAACATAAAACACTGCAGACTCTTGATCCTACATCCACATTAGAACTTATTCATTTAATGCTCTCTCAGCTGTTGTGACCTTATGAAAAGCAAGTCGATACACACATTAGCTTATCACTCGTTACTTTTCATGTTCATTTCAAAGTGAGCAGGGACAGGAAAAAAGTTACAATCAATCCATTTAACTTCTATTATATATCTTGACATTATTAATTTAATTCAGGATTATGTCTCTGATTACATCAAGTTTGAACTTTGCTGAGCTTCTGAAACTCGTAACAGCAGTTCACGTCATAACCATCTCTGTTCTACTAAAATATACATTGCCACTGAGTTCGGAGGATCCTCACTTGTTTATGCTTGGATCATCATATTGATGTTGATTTTTCTCTAGACCCTGCTGTTTTTTACAATTACCTGGCTTCTTCTAGCATCGTCTCTGCTTATATTCTGACTTCCTTATAGGTTCATATCAACAGGTTTCTCTCTGCTTGGACTTTTATTTCTCTTATTCCACAAATTTTATTTATACTATTATTTCTTGTAGTTTTGAATATTTTCAGAACCTTATCAGAAGAATCTAAATTATAACAAACTTCGGTCTCTCTCAGCGCAAAATTGTAAGCTGGTAAAAGTTGTTAGTTTCAAAATTACGATGAAAGACTGTTCATCGCAGCAAAATTACCATAATACTTAATATTGGAAGGTTGAAGGGTTTCTGTATGGCTTTCTGATGGAAAGGATTACTCCTTGTACGAAAGACTTACAGGAGCAAGCCCACTGTAATCTTTGTTGCAAAGTGTAAGTTCATTATAACCCTTTTCCTTACGGATAAGAAGCCATGAATACAAGAGTTATTGTCTCTCCATGCCTTTTTGTAGTTATACAATGGACAATGCAGTCGACTAAGAAAGTGTGATCGATACAAACACTTTTGTAAAAAAAATGGCGTTGGACAATACATATGTACAGGTACGTTCATAGGTTTTGCTTTGTGGCTTAATATTGAAACCTTCCATAAACGACTAAGAGATGTGTAAGATATCATTGGCACATAGATATTGCATAGGTGCTTTTATTAATGAACTCATTTTGTTGCATTATCTTTCTAAAAGGGATTGTGAACGAAACGAGAAATCGTATTTCGACAACGGTTCGCCTCAAACGTCATGTACACAGGTCAATTATATTGAAGTGAAAAGCGTACATAATAAGCAATTTTTATTTAGAAGTTACACGTAAAGAGCGTGACGTCAATAATCAATTTCTATCGACCTTAGAAAGTTTTATAAGAACAAAACATAGTTGACTACACTTCATCTTCTTGGAATTTCACTTCACTTTGTAGGGTATATCACCTTAAAAATGGAATTTACTTTTTGAAAAAGTAGGCCGTTAATTAACAAATATTATATACAACGAGAGGGTGGAATTCAGTGGGGACATATGCCCAGTGTAGGCTTTGAAAGGTGCGGGGACCCTATGACGTCATGCATTGCAAGGAAGTTCAGACATGATCGTTCTGCGGAAGTTCCTGAGACACTATATTCCCTCAAGTAAATACAGAGTCTTTACTTACTTCCATGAGATTAATATGGGCAGTCAGACACATCCTATTTTCTTAGCATTTAGGCGCGGGGTCCATTACAGGTGCGGAGCCTCGGCCAAGGCCCTCTCGTCCTCCCCCTAAAACCGCCACTGCATATGCCTTCCTCTTTTTGCAGAACACAATTTTTCCCCACTTGAAGTTATTCCTTTTACACAGTAAAATGTTGCATAGAATATGAGCTCGTGGTAGTGGAGTACCTTAGGTAAAATGACTTATTTGTGTAGGTCTCTACAGGAGTACCTAGGGATCCTGGCGTAGCAATTCTAGTAGTACTTTTCCTCTTAACTGCCCCTCATCTATTTCTGATAATTCTGGATACTGTGCTATCAATCGAATTTAGAGCAAAACATAGAAATTTGATAATATGGCATGGAGCAATAGGACCTCTCAACTGTTCAAGAGAATAAGAAAAATAAGTTACTCAACCATACCGACATTCATATCCTTGGCACTTCAAATTCGACGGGGCACATAAAAGGAAATGATACTACAAACATGTTAAACAAAGTAAACTATTAAAAGGATTGGATCTAATTAGCCTTTCCATACTCACTATGAGCAAGGAGCCTCTTGTTCAATCAGAATGGGGTATCAGGCTAGTGAAAAAATGGGTGAAACACGAGTCTCGAAGGTCGGACAAACAAGCCACGATTTGACGCAAACCTACAGGGCCTTGACGGCATGCAGGTAGGATCCTTACATATAATGGTCGAACGTTGGTCTTTGGGTATTTGTGAGATAGATTATTGCATTCGTGACAAAATTAGAGAAGCCTTTTTATCCCTTTTCTCAAACAAAAATGAAATTTATTGACGTGTTTGTTCTTGATAAGGTTCTTGATGACCAGGGTTTTAGTAGTATATCAACAAATTAGATAAGATCGAAGATGTTGTTAGGTAAGAAAACCCTCCGCTGAATGTTGAGTTTCTTGTGTTGAGTACAACTATTATTAACTAATAAGTTAAAGCTAAATTTCCTTCCTGCCGTGAAATTTTGATTTTTGATCACTATTGATCCACGACTATCGTGACGCTTGTTATCGATCAATCTTTTGTAGCATTTCGTTAGTGGCAATGGTCTTGACCGATGTGAAAGTACAAGAAATGTAAACAGGGCTGTGGGGACGATCCTCATAAATGTAATTTAAAACCTCTTTAGATCTCCCTACCCTTAATATTTGGACAAAAATACTCCTCGGAGGTTTAGTACTGAAAGTTTGGCTGCCTGAAAAATAGCGTTGTCCTACCACACAGAGTTAAATACTGTAGGTCACAATAGCCCCGATGCCATGTATTTTGCTTGGCGGATTCATAAAAAGCATTAGTACTTGTAAGTAAAAGTTCAGTGGCGTTTTTAGAGTATGGCAGACAGGGCTGCAGCCCAGGGCCCCGTGCTTTCACCTCAAAAAAAGTTTTATCTCGCTATCTATTTTTTAAAAAAGTTTTTTCAGTAATTTGAGTACAGATGAAGAATCACAACTAACCACACAAATAAAACCAGAACCCAATTGATCAAATGACACTGTAAAATCCCTATATTTTGCGAGCTATATGGGGTAAGGAGATATTGACAATAATAATTTTCTTTAATAGGTCCCCGTGTTAGAAATGTGCCTAAGGCCCAACACGTTGGAAAATCGCTCCTGGAGAAGCTCAAGTGAAATGGTAGCAGAATTAAGTCACCTTGCCCCTTGCACACATATCTGGCTTCGTGGGTAATGCCATGTACTGAAAACTGTCACTATCACTCGAAGATTTTGTGCAGAAACATTAAAGATCTCCTTTCTTTAGCTCCCCGAGGAGTCTGGCAAGTTTTAGCAACCTACTTACCCCAAATATCGTCGGGTATTTTCATGAGCGAATCTCCCCAAACTTTGTCTTTACCCGCTACTTTGCTGTCTGCAAAGAAAAGCTCGACAGGCGTTGCAACAGTAGTTAAGCAAAATGAAGACTTAAGGCGAGACTGAAAAGACCAATGGATAGGAAAAGAAAAAGTTTTATCCTCCAGGATTCACTTATTGAAAGAAAGAAAATAAGACAGTAGATTAAAGAGAAAAATAAGGGGGTGATTATCTAAAATCGTTTCTTGAAGGGAAAGGAAGTGATGTAAAAATTATGTAAGGTTTCACTTGAAAGAAATCCTGACATGATAATAATCGGCGCTGGTTGTAAGGATGTAAGTTAGAAGAAGAGGTTTGCTAAATAGGTTGGCCGTAAAAGCTACGATAGAATATAATACAGTTTTCATATCATACCTGATACCTAACAACTGTTGAAATACAGAGCTAACGCATTAAAGTAAAAGAAGATAAACGAGAGAGACAACTTTATCGTGTAACTGCCATAGTGAACAACAAGGAACTGAGGTCAATTAAGCTTACATAAATAAAGAACAATTCATAAGGAGCTGATAGATAGTTTACGAAGCATACAATAATTTCAACAACAATGACAGTATTGACTTAAACAGAAAAATTAAGTAATGAATAGAGGCATTTTTTTAAGAGACAAAAGCCGTCTATGACAATATGGGGAGAAAGGCATCTTAACATTTGTTCACTTGGACAGGACAGCGTCTGATGTCTTTCTGAAGGAATTTATGAACTATTTCAAAACTAATTTCTTATGCAGATAAGTGAATGCGGAGGAAAATGCCAATGATGAATTTGAAGTTGTAAGAAATACTCCTAAGATACAGCAGAATTTAACCAAAAAATAGAAACTCTGTATTATATGAGTATTTTAGTATCACCTTAATCTGAAATAAATTTGAATTTCTCAAATTACCGTGGATGTCTGACATAGTGCAGAGAAAAGGTATAATTATTTCTCTTTTTAAACAGCCGATTTCTGTAGGTCTTAGTGGCACGATCAAATGAGAAAGTAATAGTTGCGCTTTAATATATGTTCGGGAGTGAATACAAGGAGAGAATGTCTGTCTGCCACACCCATAAGGAACACCCATTTCCTTCAAAATTACCTATATACAAGGTGCTCTCCCTCTACAACTCAAATTCTATGGTTATTGGCTAATTTTCATGGATTGCAGAAGACATAGTGAAATTTACATCTAGGCCTCTTAATTTTTAGTCTCCAAATGGGGCATATCAGGCCGTACCTTAAGTAGGCCATGGTTAGGGAGTGAATACCAGGAGGGAATAGATTTCTCCTTTTTAAATGACATAGGACTTGAAGTTAATAAAATGACTGTCAAAAAGAAACAGTAGATAATGTTTGGAGTAAATATACTGTAATTAGGCCTACAAAGTGAACAACATTTCCTGATCGAAATCGATAGAACACATGCCTACTATATTAAAACCCAAAACTTTGGGACAATTCAAATTTCGGACAATATAGTGTCCAAAATTGCCCGATATTTTGGTGTTCGAACTTTAAAAGGGTCTGAAATATTTAACAGGGTAAAACTTTTGTTTTTTATTTCTCTAGAAGAGGTCAATACATGAAACCTCTGTCCACGGCCTATTTTTATCGGTGAAAAAACCTTACACTTGCCCAAGTTGATTGTGAGGATTCTTAGTTGTTTCCAAACCCCCATCCCCTTTAACCTTCGGTCACGGCAGACTGACGACAGACAAACAGGCAGACATGAAGAATAAACAGACTTATTTTTTGTTTATGGGAAAGTTTACCATGTCAAATACAAATACAAATAATATCCAGCGGAAATCTTGAATGATAAGAAATAATAGCCCAAAAGTCAAAATAGTCAGAGAGAAAACCAAGAGCAGCAAAAAAGTGGGAAAATTCGGTTTCCGTGCATCTTTAGCGATTGAAGGCTATTTTCGTGTATTGTTCTCCAATCGTGGCAGAAATAGGAAGCTCGTGTTGAATTGCTTTCATTCAAAATTCCAAAATCATAATGTTGTTTGATATTCAACAGCACTCCGATTTCAGATACACAATAGTAACATAGAGGTGGAGTGTCAGACTTACCATCAGAGGGTCGTTGAGTTCAAACAGACCCTGAGCTTTCCTGCCACGATCCCGGAGGTATTGTGCTCTGTCATCTGCTCTCGTGAAGTGGGAAACTATGTTTCGAGGACAGGGCAGAGAGGGGACTGCCAGCATGAAGAGCTTGATGAACATGGATAGTAACCCCATTACTAGTAGTGGCTTCAGCCAAGGCGAAATAAAAGCAAAAAATACGATACACCGGGTAAGCGTCTTTGGCATTCTGAAACATAAAGTTTCAAGAGCAGGACAAAGTTTTTGTTACTTGACAGAGACTACAGTGTTAAACTACTAACTAAGAGGTAGCTTCATCTTTGCCCGGCATGAATTGGACATCTAACGAGATCTCTTTGTCACTTTGGTCGTCCGAGAACACGATTTCTTCTTTGTTAACAACTTTCCCCTGTGATTTATCCCCTGAATCTTCTTCCGGTGTAGCATAATTCCCAGCAATTAATTCATGTAACCTCTCTAGATATCTTTGCTCATCTCCCTCTATCGTGAATGTTATTTCTACGATTATTTCCAGAACCTCCTTGGGAATGTAAGTGCAAAAATAATTTCATCTGAAGTATCTGTCCGAAATTCAGAAATTTGGCAGTTTAATGTCCGAAATTTATTGTCCGAAATTTAAATGTCTGAAATAAAATATTCCGAAAGTTTTCTTTTAATTTATATAAGAGATATCAAAGTTTTTGTTATGGGCGACTTTTATTCCACAAGAAACTAGTTAAGTTGACAGTTTTCTGAGCACGTATAGATTTCAAATTGTGATAAAGTTAAGTTATACGCATCAAAGAATTCAAGATCTATTGAGCTTATGATAACAAAGGGCATTAGATCATTTTTTAGACAACAATAGAAGAGAGTTTCTCGGGGTTACACTGACTAATAATAACTGCTACAAAAGGTTGCTTTAGATAAAGGGTTCCTAAGATGTGGCTATTATATTTGATGATTAAAAAGTCTAGAAGTGATCAACAGAAGTCAAACTCGTTATACTTATTTTAAAGGCCTTTCGGAAACTATCATGCCCTTGTAAGAAGAAATGTTTTACGATAAACGGTAGTTCATTTATGACAAAATATTGGCGCAAAACTATTAAGGCGTAGGTCCAAACTGAGATATGGACATAATAAGTTTGTTAGTGGTACAAAACAATAAATCTACACGAAACAGCGAAAATTTTTTAGTACTGAAAAGCCTTTTTCGTCTGACACTCCTCAGAGTACAAAATCGTCAGAATTGAAATTAAGAAGAAAATCAATAGAACTTAACCCAGGTGTGTGCTGAAGTAGCCAATTAGAAAGCTGATTGCCAAATTGGTGTTGTTTTGAACTAAAAGTGCCTGCGGATCTGAATTGTTAACCGAAAAGGCCCAATGCAGAGAGATCTTCAGCACTAAAAGATACAATAAGAATAGAAAGATAATTGCCCTGATGGATTCGACTATTTTGTCACAGCTAAATCACTTTCTGCTTATCTGGGTGCTTGTAGCAGACTTATCAACAATACGATTATTAAACGTCGTGGAAAAGCTTGCAGATTGCAACCGAAGAGTTTTAATATGTGCTGTAATAACAACTGTGGCATCTGTTTATCAGAAGAGGCTGAATCGTCGCTCATGGTTGGAATCAATAATAGCCAAGCCCAATCAACACCCAAGACCAGTTGGGGATACTTTTTTCGGAAAAGGGAGATATTTGTATCTTAAGCACTCATAATATGTGAGAGAACCACTGCTCACATGGGTAACCTAACATAACCTGGACTAAGGTAGACCTAAAACCCAAGGTATCATATGCGAGTAAACCTAACCTGACCTCATGACCTTACTACAAAAATGGATCAAATGAAGACAGACGCAGTAGAATCAACCTAATCGACTACGCCCTTCTTTAATAAACAGAACTTGATCTTGACTCTTTATGTGACTTGTATAACTTGTACTCGTACTCGTATAACATGTAACTTGTACTCGATTTGATTCTCTTGGGTCTTTCTACGTTACCAACGTCTTTCTACGTTACCAACGTTGACGACTACTTCTAATTTCGAATCGAATGTTCAACATATATATACTGTCCATCGTAGAAAGAAAAGTCCATACATTTAAGGATAGATCAAAATTAGAAACAAAACGCCTACAAAACCGGTAAAAGGTACTTAAATGTTATCCGTAAAAAGGATGTCCTCCTTAAGATTCGGAACATGAAAGGATAGTAATTAGTAAATGATGTTGTCGCTTTGGCTGGTGCCAACAATGTGTTACTGATCATAAAATCAATGAGAACTACATAAGGAATCTAAACGGTATCGTATTTAAGAAAATTATATGGCTTTACAATACCTTAGCTGACAGTAAGAAAAACCCCGCAAGACCCTGCTATTTTTAGGAGTATTAAGTGTTAAGCCTTTAAACATTCAAAATATAGTTGATCAGTGCAATTGTCAAAAGGTTATCATAAATTGCTCTGATATTGCTTTTAGCTCATCAATGTAAAAATGTTACATCCTTGTCCTTAATCAGCTGTAGGTAACTATAATCTTATCCAGATGCAAATATATAATCATTTATCACACTGCAAACGCATCTTTCTTGATACAGAGTTTATGAAGAAGTAACAAGGAAGTGAATGGTCATAAACAAAGTTTATTAACATTTATTGTTTTCATAATTCAAAAACCATTTTGTTTACGCCATGATTTAAAGTGATGCCATTGTTATTGTGTGATGCCATTGTTATTGTGTGGTGCCATTGTTATTGTGTGATCACTACAGCTCTGTATTTTTAATTAATAAATCACTTGGAGAAAAGTATGTGTTACAGATCTACTTTCATGTATGCGCAGAGGAGGGGGACAGCAAATCACATATCAAATTATATTTTGAAGTTATTTCATTTTCTGCACTGATGGTTGTTTACATGTTCGTCACTTAGCAGTGTTATTACATAGCAACAAATCTCATCAGTGCAAACATATCTGAGATCTACATTTGTTAATTGCACGAAAAGTTTACGTTAGTTGCTAAAGAATTGCCAGATTTTTATTGAAGTACATGTAAGTGTACCCCTTCCCCCGACTTTACCACCAGTAGAAACAGTATCTGTCAACAACGCTAAACAGATTTTACCCTATGTTAAAATGTTATCCTCAGATACTAGCAATGTCCTATCGCTTTTGTATACTTTTCAAGTGCTATATACCTCTGTCTTCTGTTTTTAGCCCTCCAAATAGTTTCAAAGAAAAAGCCTACAGTGCAACCTTCCACAAGATTAGGCGGCAAAAGTTCAAGAGCAGTGGATGGAAAGAGGAACTCAAACTTTAATGGCGACAGTTGTTCCCTTACAACCGAACGCGCTAATCCATGGTGGAGAGTTGACTTAAAAGCCAAACATTATATCACCTCCGTGACAATCACAAACCGATCCGACTGTTGTTATACGCGATTCACCCAAGCTGAAATTCGAGTTGGAATGCTCTTAAGCGGACATGGACCAAAAAATCCTTTGTGTACAAAACCAGGCCTAAAACTCGGTCGCGGTCAAACTAAAACGTTTAAGTGTGATTTGAGATTGTCTTTTGGAAGATACGTTAATATTGTCCTACGAAAACGTACTTCTTTAACTTTATGCGAAGTCGAGGTAATGGGGATCAAAGTTTAAGGTGTTGTTCATAATCTAGTTTTAAATAAAATCATTATTGCATTGTTATTGTTATAACTAGCTAAAGCCAGGGGAGAGAGAGCAATTGTTAAATAATTTGTTCAGTACCGTAACCACCAGATGTTAATTGAGGGGTGGGGGGCTAGACCGATGTGTCAATGTTTGAAGGACTTGGCCAGGAAAAGACATAAATATCTTTTGATGTTTTGCAATCACCTTGGAAATTATTGGTAATGATTCACTTTAAGATTGCTTTAACAAAAAAAAGAAAGTTAACTGTAGAGAAGCATCGGAAGTTGATCCAAGTTAGGTGCATAAATGACAGTAACGGCTCTTTCAGTGGGGCTCATTCAAACCAAGGATGTTCTTTGTTTTGTCATCTCCCTTTACCTGTCTGTCTACTGTATACAGAAAAGAAAGTTTGAAAATAAAGTTCATCTTGTGGGTTTAGCCCGAAAGAAAATCAAATAAAGCCATCACATGTTTCCTAAGTCTTTGCTATTCAAAGTTTTCCGTACCTATTATTGCTTAATCGCGCCGGAATTTATTCCATTTGCGGCTCGAAATAAACCGGCTCAAAGAGAAACTTTGCTCAATCATCCTTGAATTTAGTAGAACATTTATATTTGAAACTAAAAGTGATTTTTATTCTGCATTTCTTCATTTAAACGTTCCATCAAGGAATCCAAAAAATGGCAAAGAGTGCTGTAATGTGCCTTTTCTCAGTAGAATCTGTGTAATGGATTGCCCCCAAGAAAGTCTCCAACTGATAATCGTTTAGCATGAAAGCAAGTGCTTATCTTCTATATTTCTCATTAAACTACCGGTGGCTCATTCAGAAAGACAAAAAATTATAGAGTGATAGTAGGTATCTGGCTACCTTAAGCATGATTCATGGGAATACCTGAGTAAATCTGTTTGGTTTGTAATAGGCTTCAACAATGCTATTTTTAATTTCAAAGGCTCCCAGCACCTAGTGAGCATTAATCTTCGTTGTCTTGAGATCGATGTAGGCGTAAGATGATATATTGTTGAAAAACTGCTGCTGCTGCCAAACGATTTTTTGCATGTAAAGAGTTCTACGTAAGTCTAGTTAACTTCAATTAATTGAATTCTGTTACAACATATATTTAATCTTATTTGATTGTATGAGTAAGCATGTATTTCTCAGCGTAACTGTAATCCTCTTAGTCACTGAGTATTTCACTTATATGACGTCATATCACCAAACAGTGTACCAAAGGAATGTAGATGATTATTTTCAGTGTCATTGCAATTTGAAGTGGGGGTGGGAGTGGAATTAACTGAAAGGTATTTTAACTGGTTATAAAAGTTAAGTTTCTTAGAATACCTTGGGAATTTCCTGTAACTTCACGTTGCCATTACGGTTGCAATAACTGGAGTAGATTGGGGAAGTTTTACATTGTAATCGTTCCTTCAATTTTATAAGGACTACTCTTATAAAAATGTGAAAATGAAACATGAGATATTTTCTGATATTATCAAATCCCTGTGCAAAACCGAAGCTTTGGCTTTACCGCATCAAGTTTACGTACGGCTTGGCGTTCCACAAATTATAAGGTATTGGTAAGGGATTTTGAGGACAATCAAGTTGTCCGTTCTACACAGCTGTTGCCCGGGAGTCCCTATAAAAATTCAGGCTGTAAACGACGGTTAGCATTTCAATGCAGGCTGGAAGCAATAGGGGAGTGCATTAAACTCAGATATTATATGATTTTTTTAAACTTAGGAAGCCATTTCATTTTCTAGGGAGGAAATGTCCAGTCAACATATACTTTAAATATTTAAGGTGCGCTATCAAAATATGCTTGTTTTAAAGTTTCAAGAGGTAACGTGCTTAAATCTAGAGTCATCAAAAAAGTACGGTAATTCTATGTTTTACTTTTTGAAAAGTCCTAGATTTGATGCTTATTAATCTTTCCTTAAACCAGTTGTTGACTTATGCTTATCTTAACTAAATTGGACATGGACTTGTGACAGTTTTCGTTACAGTGGGGAGAGGGCACAATAAAAGAACATTGTGTGACAAACGTGCATGAAAGTTTATTTGAACCCTTTATATTTAAATAAAGAAGGATTCAATATAATTGAGGACGTAGATGTTTGATTTATGGAAACTTTTACGTTGGTTTATTGTTTTGAAAGCATTGTAGTTTTCAGTACTGAAGGAGAGCAGTCAAGCGCGAAACAAATGTTGCAAATCGTTATTCTTGATAAAGTGTACTAAAAATTTTAAATTTCATGTATTATTTCATAAGAGGTTCCAAATCTTTCTATCACGAGCCGCCAGTGATTATATTGTCAGAAATTTAGAATCATGATTTGCAATGTAAGTATTTTCATTCTTCCTTAGCTTTAGATGAGCTCTGAACGTTAAACAGACACGACCAGGTTGATGGGAATCACCCGTTTGAATGTTAGTTTAACTGGCAATCTCTTCAACCTAGCATTTTAACAGATAGATGCCGTGCGTCAACTTTCATGATATGGTTCCCCGTATGACGAACGAATATCTCGTCTTTGGCGACTAAACCGGGAACTACTGCACTCCCGTTGAAATCGTACTACACAATATGAGTTTTATGTTATAAATAAGAAGTAGGCAAGAGATGTTTATCTCCTTTCATTAAGTTTTATTATCCTTTATTACTTGTTTTATAAGATTCGTTTTGTTCGGATTATATTTTCGGTGATTTCGGAGGGAGGTGGGATTGAGTGCGAAATTACAATAGAGGCGATCATTCTACAATATCTTTATCTACAGCACACCAGAAAAAAATTCAATCAAATTATACTTTAAAGCTCGATTCCCACTTGGTGATATCCAGTAAATACTAGCGAGAACGAGCAATTGTGTGGAGGCGATAACAAGCGAAAAGAAAAAATCTGATGCAGTCCTGTGCCTTAATTGCAAACAGAGGAGCACTTACGAAAAAAGCCGTTTATTGGAGGTTCTCTCACTTATTCAAAGGAAGGAATATTTAGGTGCATGAAGAATTTAGCAAGAGAATCGTAGTTTTTGACCCAGCATATTATTTCAAATAATTTGTAACATCAATTTTAATCTTGCATTATTCAATTTCGGTGGCTGGTGGTATCAGATTTTCTATATTTCTATTATCTTTACATACCTTTCATTATCCATGGCAGCGATGGAGACCAAAGTAAACATTGATTATAAAAACCTTTTCATCTTGATAAACTGAAATTATTTCGCAACTCGCTTTCAGGAATT
>JAAAKL020005414.1:0-13508 GCA_010016065.2 Carybdea cf. marsupialis auct. non (Linnaeus, 1758)
CAATCTTCCAAGTGACCTAAGAACTATTAGGATGATTCATGTATCGTAGGTCGGCATAACAGTGAATCTAACAACTGGAAAATCCGGACAAAGTCCTGGTAAAATTCTCTCCGGTTTCAAAAATAGCAACATTATTTCTCCATGTTTGATATTCCTTCATTATTTATGAATAGAATTTGGTTTTCATCAACAACATTCGTTCATAGCCTTCACCAGTATTTGCAAACCTGTTTTGCAATCGAGTGTAATCGTTCATTACCTGTAATCTACTTGCTTGCTCAACTACGGATTCCCGTCCTTTATGTACCTGTTAGCATATTTTTCAATAATTTAACATTCTTTCATCATCCCTTATATTTATTTATCACTCGCGTAATTGACTTAAGGTTCCCTTTTAATCATCCTTTTATGATTTACCAGAATGTCTCATCACTAACAGTATTCATTCTTCATCTTTTATGCATGATTGCAATTTTTGCACACTTTCTATTCGCTCCAATAGCTACTTTCTCTCTTCAGTTATAATTGCTTTCCACCCTGTTCAACAGTTGGTGGACCAGACTCCTACATCCCCTCTTATAAGAGAGAAAGATCAAGCATACTGCATTTGTAAAACATCTGACTTTTACGATCACCTTGACAGAGTATCACATCCGACAAAGAATACGTGGTAGCAACACCCTACAAGTTCTAGACACGTGACATTTACACAAACGATGGTTATTTTCTTTAGCATCCTGGACATGCACCAATTTTACAACTTTGCATAGCAGATGAGTAAAAGACATACCTTGATCATGGGTATTAACACAGGATTTGGGGCCGTAACCTCTTTATCTGTTAAATCTTACATAATGAATCAGCTGCTCGAATAGACTCGGTCACTCTACCTATTTGCACCCTATTTCACACTCCAAACGATGTCTCATTCCTCTACACTCTCTCTTTCTCCCTTACTCTTTACAAGAACTTTGCAAGTTCTTAGCAACTTTCAGATCTTTATAAAACATTTCTTGACAAATTTGAATGTAGTGGAGGAAATTTTGATTCGAGAAGCCTTTTGCAACGTGTGTAACATAAGGTTTTTTGCGCGTCGTTCCTCTGTTTATCATCTACGTCATATCTGCCTCAATCCTTCCTCTGTCAATGTACCAATGCACCCAACAGGCTCATAGCCAGTCTATATGGCTAGTATTGTACAGATTGCATTAAGAGTAGACAGAAAGCTGCAATATCTGGTCATTTGATTTACACTTTTTGGTCAGCAACATATTTTTCAGGGGAGGAGTGAAAAACATGTCATGGAAGACCTAAGTCTCCTTTGCTACTGTCCCGGCATCCACGAAACCATTCCTGTGCACCAATCCGCATTCATCCAATCATCCATTGATGGATGTATCCATGTATCTATCATTATATCTATGTACCTATCTACGATGACCTCTACCTGTTTTCTTTCAATAGCCTCAACCAACAAATCTACTTGTTTTTGTTAGCATTAAGTGTTTTCGTTTCTGTTCTTTTCTTCCACATCTCTCATTCAGAGGCAGATCATCTCTCTATGAATCTTATTCGGTCGATGTAGTTTGCACCGTTTGTATAATAGTTCTTTTTAAAACTTTGAGCTATGCATTTAAGTCATTTCACTTTTCGTTATTTACATGCTTGGCTAGCACAACTTTCTATACTCTTGAAAAGCATTTGGCTAAGTGAAGACCCTTGGTGTACTCAAACGTTCCTTTCAAGCAATTTTAGGTGTACAAAATATGTACACATCTAACGCACTTTAAATTTGTCTAATTCGATAATAAAATTCCTTTTTAAAAGGACTAAAGTAGGTTTGCTCCAAAACAGAGCAGATTTGTAAACTAGGTTTAAACATAAATGCTTTCAGAGAATTGCCCTAACCTTGACAGGCACATCTTACTGGTGATAGAAGGCATCGTTGTCAAAGTTTCCAATGACTGTCAGTACTCTCAAATCAATTCAGAGAATGTAAAAATCATTTGAAGTTTGATTTCAATGCATTTTAAATTCATATATTTCGTAAAGCTACACTATTTAGAATCCAACTTTGGTAATTAAAGCAAGCCTGCTGAACGTATTGTAGTTTGATGTTACGTCCCACAGCTTTTCAGCGTTACTTGAAACAATGTTTCTTAAAGGCTGCGATCTTATTCGTAACTTTTTGTGAAGATCCATTCTTCAAAAACCACAATTCTATCTTCGTGATGCAAATGTGCCTTTCTTTTATAGCATTATTGATGAAAATAAGCTTGAATAAATGTAAACACTTAATTCTTGATTGATGTCAATTTAAAAATGGTTAACTCGTAATATTGGTAATTTTGGCTTTGATCTCAAAAGAGGTAATCCAAAACCTTTCGTCATTCTCATTATATGATTAAAACGTGTCTGCTTTATCTGCTATCTTTTTTCTTCCACAATAAAATATATCTAAGTACAAAGAACGTGTCTAAGTTTGCTTCAAAGGGGCATGACTCAACCTACGTGGCCGCAACCTCTTTGTTTACTTTGATGTCATATGGATAACGTAAGTTGGTAGCAATAAAGCTTCATCACAAAGAGCAGTTCGTCGGAAGAGCGGTCCATGCAGTTTGAAGCGTGCTACCTTTCCCAGTTTTAAATAAAAAGATAGTGAACGTCAGGTTAATGTTATCTCAGCGGTTTATTTCATTGTCTCTTTGGCAAACGTTTATGTGGGCACGAAAATGACTGCCTAATGTGATCACGAACGTCTAATTTCATATCGTGAGAAGACATCAATGTTCAAGAGGTTCTTTCTTTGTTTTTATCAAAACGAACTTGATAAGAGAACAAATGTTTAAATCAAAGAAAACAAGCAATATAAATAGCAAATATAGGTTTGAATCACAAAGGAGTGAAAATATATCCCACTGGAGCCCTTTGACTTCCATTCAAACATGCTATAATTTTGGAATTTAATTATGTTAAGTATACGTGAGGTCGATGGCAGGTAGACAGTTTGTTATTAATATATTGAGGTAACTTAAAAGAGAAGAATATTTACAAGTATGAAACTTACACATAGCGATCTACTTTCATTCACAGTCAAATTTACTCTAGCTACATTTGGCAGGAATCACGGTTATATACATATAGGACTGGGTACAAAACTAATTAACATATATTGCGTAATAGAAACCTCTGCTCTTCATAATACCTATCAATTATCTGTAAGATATTAAGATTTATGAAGCTCATGCTAGATTCTAGATCTAAGCTAAACTATGTGTCATTAATTCCTCTCAGCTAACCTCTTTCCTCCAGGTATTGCCAATTAGCATCAATTCTCAGTAAGGACTCTTGTTCTTCTCAGGGGGTAATAATAGCAAATAATTGTACTTGTTCACCTTTTATATACATCCAGACTAAATTTTAAATTGTAAGCAATATTACAAGTCCCCTTCTCAGCCCATTAGGGCAGTGACCCTTATACTTGGAGTCGCGGACACGTTAGGAGTCTCCAAGCGATTTTTTAGGGGCCCGCAACCTACTTAAGATTAAACTGAGTAAACGATAGATGCTGGGTTTGGGGAACTTTGTTTCTAGGATAAAACCAACAAAAGCACTATAATGCTATTCTCTTTGCCGAAATGACTAATCAAACCCTTTTGATGCACTCATGTCCTTAGCGCTTCAACAGAGGGTAGGCGATCGGACCTTCCAAAAATATCAGGGTTGGCAGCGCATTTATTCACTTTTGTTCCATTCTTTCATTTTTATCTCTTGACGTCTTTCTCATGCACTCTTTTAATGAGAATCTCAAGAGAAACCAATACCCACTGATTAAAAGAAAAGATCGCACACAAAACATGGAAGATAAGGAGAAATGCATGCAATTTTATTCTGTGACATATGTTCCCCAGGGTAGGCGGAATACTAAAACAAGAGCGCACTGGGCAGGCGGCGCCCTACCTCGCCTACCCTCAGTGACGTGCTTGTTCTGAAGCATGTAGCACATACATATCATAGGGTTCTTACATTTTTTGGAGGGTACGTACTTATGTTTATTACACAAGAGGGGCCCGCAGGAGAAAATAGCAACGAGGACAACTGCATTAGTGCATTTAATTAATAATTTAATGCGAACGCAAGACTTTTTAGGTTTAAGATCTCAAGATAATCAACAGAGGAAACATGACTTTACCCTGACTAACTCATATCTCGTCTACTAGCAAGAAATCGTTTTCATGTTCGTGCATTTTAATAAATTTTGCTGTTGCATCCCTCAAATCAAACAAATATTTCCCAACGATGATTTGATATCAAAGATGGAATAATTCACTTCTTTTAGTCATGCATTTTTCATTTGCACATCTTGTCTGGTGTGTAGAACTGCAAGATATTGCATTTTTAAACCGGAAACGGACAGTTACATTCTCTAGGGCATAACAAATATTTAAGTACATCTAGAACACGAGAGCACCGCGTCGCATAGCCAAATCATCATAAAAAGTTTATTGACATTCCTTTGTAACGGAGTTCAGGATATTCAGAACTCTTGTAGGTCGTGGGTTTAAACACATTAGTCATCTCGGATTGCATCTTGAAATACTTAGCCAACCTCGTGTCACAAAGAGAACTACCGTATCGACATCCAAAACCCAGTCGTGGAATTTCCAGTCTTGTCTATGTTGAAAGCAGCTTATCTTTTACACCGCGGCTTCTAGGAATCTTTGGATGATAACAGTTCAATTAATTTGTCTTGATATAAAACTACTCCTTGAACTGGCAATCATTTCGATATTGCTGTATATATATTTACCAATACAATCAACTATCGATATCTCAAACTTTAGGAGAACGAGAAAAAGTGTAATGTTCACAGGAACGACGGACTTGTTCGAGACTCGAAATATCGAGAAATGAGTGACTATCAATTTGGTAATAGAGATGAAGAGTCATTGCATTTTCGGAGTTTGCTTTATCAACTTGATCTAATACTTGTATTGGTTTCTACTATTATCATTTACTTAGCTTGTCTGTTCTTGTTTTCGTTATTAACACAGACCTCTTTCTTCATTTAAACTTTCAGAATGAAAGCAATAAATGGATTTGTAAATGTGGAGCGAAGATTCAATGGGAGTGATTTAGTTTGATCTTAGATCTGCCTGCAGCAACTACTAATTGTTGTTATTATTATTATTATTATTATTATTTTTATTATCACCATCATCATCTGCCTCCGGCATCATGACCACTCCTACATCTTCCACTCATGATGCTTCCTGCAGTAGAAGTCACTTCATTTGCATGTTAAGCACCTTCCTTACAACTCTGGCTGTGCTTTAAAGACGTACCTGGAGGTCATTTGATGCCAAGGCGCCAGGGACCATTGGATGGATGTCTTAAAGACCTTGGTGCTCATAAAATGTTCAGTGTGCGGAAAACCATACTTTTTACAGACGTCTCTGTGAATATGTGCAGCTATCCTATTGTGTCATCCTTTTGCAGTTCACTTTCTTCATGGGAGGGGGAGGAGGGCATTCTGATACAATATGGCCAATGATTTATTTGTTGCAGATCCTACACTTATGCAGAATATTGTGTCTTTGTCGTGTAATGCCTTACGTGTTTGCCGTGCCTAGTTTGGAGCTACCATAATCATTCCCTCACTCCTGATATTTGTAATATTATTATTTCTTTTTTCCACATTTGTGTCTGGCTGTTCCTATGCTGATAGGCGAGCCATAACAAATTGCCATGGGTTACCAGCTTTTTCTTTTTCAAAACTCCTGTACTTTTCGCAAAATCCTGGTAGTTCCCAACAACACAGCCTTTTGAAGTACTCCCAAGTTACTGTAAATCCCAAGCTTTTTAATCCACTTCTCCAATCCTTTGGTCACGCATCCCAGAACTCCTATACCGACAGGCACAATTTCTACTTTCTTCAGATTCCACACTCTCTTGATTTCTCTTTTTAGATCTTGATACGTTTTTACATTTTCCTTTTCTTTCTTTACCACATTCACATCAGCCGGTACTGGTATGTCGATGATAATTTCCGTGTGTTCCTTCTTTTCTAAAAAGATTAAGTCTGCTCTCCTTGCCTCAATCATATTATCACATTGGATATTTACATCCCACAACAACTTCACATCATCATTCTCCACAATTCCTTCAGGGTCATGCTCGTACCATTTTTTACTGCATTCAAGTCCTCTTTCGTTGCATTCGGCCCAATTATTATTATTATCATTCTTCTTATTATTATGATAATTTGTATCATTATTTGTATTAATGAAAGTAATAACAAAATGAAAACTCAAGGTATTATTCTGAGGTCATCAATCAACAAAGGCCTAAAAGACCACATTCGGGTTTCACATGATGCAGTATAACAGAATGTTTACAACTTTGCCATTCGCTACGGTAAAAATCTCCAACTATGGAAAAAATCTAAAAGCAGTTTTGCAAAGCTTGTCGTGAATTGCCAAACTTTCCTGCAAACGGAGATTTAGATGTCTATGCTGACATCCCTGGGTACAGGCCTCTATCCATTATCACCGGGGATCGTAAAAGACCAGACATGTTTATTCGCAAAGGAACCTACTTGTACGTATCTGAACTTAACCATGGGCTTTTAAAACATTCTCCAGTTTAATGCTACTAGAACGCTTGAAAGGTACCATCAACTAAGAGCATCATATTCTGTGAGATTTGTAAATCTCTGTATGGATACACATTGGTACACTAGTGAAAGTAGTTAAATCATTCACTAACTTTCTTGAGTTTTTGTAAAAATAAAAGAGAATCTTTCTAAATCTCTAAGAAGCTATCTGTGTGTTGTATCCGAGCTACATACCGTTTTGTTTCGTTGCAAGGACAAAGAATGGAACACTCCAGAATTGTTTACTTGGTAATCAAGAACTTGTGTTAACATGTTTATAACTGTGATAGTTTAACGTTCTCTTTTTAGCTGGGCGGGCTGATATTCGTGTTACAAATTTGTTATTGTAGTTTCACAGTAAAATTTTTTTGTATATTGCTTTAATAAGAGAATTAAAATATGCCTGTCAAGTAAATCTAAATTGTAGTTAGTCAATGGCATAAATAAATATGATGGTTGAAGAAACCCTTTTATTATTGTTTTTGTTATCTTTATTACGCAACAACGTATTGTGTCTTTAGACAATGGAAAAGTCAGAGTTTGGCGACAACAAGTTAAACCATTAGGATTTTACGGAGGATTCCAGCCGTGTACAACCAAGTTGTGGGGTTTTATTTAATTTTGTTGTTGTTGTTGTCGTCATTGTTGTTTTTGTTGTCGTCGTTGTTGTTGTGCAAATTTAGGCCCTGACATATTGTGATATACAGTGGCATGGTGAAGCAAGCATTTGAGCATTTGTTTTTAACATATAGTGTTACTGTTGTCATAATAATTATAAGGAGAGGAGGAATGTAGAGATGAAAACGAATTGTATTTATTATCACATTGCTCGAATAGTATGCAATATTATGTATATTTGATGCATCTTGGCAATCTAATAATAGCAAAACATAAATGATTTCAAGTACCCTTCGTACAATCTTTTGAGCGTTAAGTAGTACAAAATTTCGACAGAAGGGGTTACATCAATTTGCTCCAGATCTCTCTTATAAACTTTACAGTAAGGCTACAAGGGCGTGAATTATGATATAAATTACAGTCAGCATGAAATTAAAAATCTTCTAAACAGTCAACTGCATGCCCTCCACTCAACTTTGCTGATCTGAAACAGAAGGCCTCTATTCCATAATCAGGTGCCCCCACAAACAAAATTTGCCACCTGAAAAACCCATCTAAAGCAGTCCCTCACCTAGAACTAAGATCCTGGTTTTAGAAAGGGATCTTGATTTTGTGTTCTTACCTCTTAGGTGTTCGTCCTAGTTATTGATATCTAAAGATCTTTTTGGTCTCTCTTTAGTGCTTTTCAATATCAGCGTGTATCTTCAGTATCATGCGGCACAATCATTCTATCATTCAAGAGACTTCTTCTTGTCGATACCCAGGTCCGTAGCTGAGGGATGGGCTAAGGGCTCCTGAAAGATCTCCTAATGTCACATATCCCCACATGGAAAAGCAATACAATTTTTTTTCTTTAAAAACATTTGTAAAGTGTAGGAGCTGCAAACATTTTGTGTAGAAATGCTCTTTGCATTTGTTTGGCAGCCATCTTTTATAGCCCCCTACTGACTCCCTGGGTTTGTTTTGACTGGGATTTGGGACTTTGGCTTTTCAGGTCATTTAAGCTAGCCCCCGCCAATGATTTCTGTTCCAAAATTAGCTCCCTCCTGCTCAAACGAGGTCAGCTACGGGGTTCTCTATACCTCATTACTATTGTTATCGTATGACGAAAACTTTCAATTTTTACTAAGCAAGCGTCCAAATGGGTCATGTCATACAAGGAATGGTAATCGAAGTATGCTAAGTTCCTTTAGAAGACCGAGGTCATACAGCTGTTGATGATTACAGAGGCGAGTCCTCACGTCCTGCTCCCTGTCACGTTACATCCGTTGTCACTATGTGACCTATGACTTTGTGGCTCTCACACAGGAATTATTATCATTGCAGAAAACCTCGAATGCGCCCTGTATTGAACTGTAATTCATATCTTCCGGATTGTTACCTCTTATCTCCAAGACTTCTGCCTTAGGTTGTAGCATGAGGGCTCTTATTGTGTCCTTCTTCATTCATTGTGCTTTGTATCAACGAATCCTTCCGAGGTCTGTACTACAAAAAAGTGATTTTATCTATGTGGGTGTTTTTTGTGTGTACATATTTAGTGTAATAGCGTCTACATTTCTCAGATACTTTTACATTCGGGGGAGTAGCAACCTGGGGATCAAGCAAAACTTGTCCCCACTTTTACCAAAGTATAGTTAAGTATGAATCAACAGAATCGATATTGTTCGTTTACACAATGTACCCTCCTTGGAGAATCATTATTACGACCCTCAGCTTAAATTTTGCGTAAAGCAGCTACGTGAAATTCGATTTCTGAACGTTTGGCGCACCTTATTTACATGCATCATACATTTAAAAGTTAAAAGCATGTTACATACGACAAAGCTTCCGAGAGGCCATACAGTATGCCGTGTGCTACTTCTTCCGTGGAAACCTGGGCTTTGTTTGTATGTACCTTTCGTTAAAGCAATATTTAAACTATGTCTTGAATCATTTCAAATGGTTAGTACTATATTCTTGTGCCGTTATTTCAAATCTTCAGTTGATGATAGGATGTAGTGACCCCACACTTCAATCAACAGGCATATATGTATCTTTCGTATTACTCCGTAACAAATGTTAGTGTGGGGTTATGGAAACTCTACCCACTGGAGGGAACACAGTTGCTTTATACCCATAGTACGATAGATCGTTTGAACTGCATTGTAATGCATAACGTCATAGGAACCCCGCAAACTTCATTTGGCCCAGAGCCCACATTTCCATAAACTCCTCTGATTGGTAGTTGCTCTACATGGCAGATATTTATTGTATTTTTGAAAGTATCTTTTCATATGACTTCTGTCCATTTCATGTTTGAAAAGCTTGAAGGTGAATCGTAACATGAAATCCACTTTCGGGTACACATTTCAAAACCATTCACGTTCAAGGTTACTATATTCACTTTACTGTCGCCTTAACTGTTGATCGCAGATACGTTAATCACACGATCCTCATAAATGAAAGTAATACCGGACCCCTTGTAGCTGGCTGCTGAACACAGCCTACGCAAATCGTGGCTGTGGAAGACACTATCCACGCAGTTCCTTTTTTAAAAGAATTTAGGCGTAATTTTAGATAACAAGATGAAAATTGACACACGAATAAATAGCATAGGGCCTACGAAATTAACCCCTTCACTGATCTTTAACAGAAATCCATAGAAAGTGTATGACTAGAGCAGCGAAAGAGAGCTTAGTTCATTGGTTCAGGCATTTATGACTTTGATCACTACAATACCGTTTTTATTGGCTTCCCAGATCATCAGGTTGATAAAGTTCCACGAGCACAAAGAGCTACGTAAAGGGTGAACAAAGGAGCTCACAAATATGAGAGGAGTACATTTAAAACAAAACTCAAAATGCACTTCTAGGTTTTTGTAAACTGTAGACACTATATAGGCTGATAAGGATGCAGGACAGCAGTGCCCAATAGGACAAAACAAGGCAGGACGGAAAAGAATGGAGAAAGATAGAACAAAAAAATGACAGGCAATGTAAGAAAGAGTGAATCTGAGATGGTTAGCGTAAGTGAGGAAAGGTTAACGCAGGATGAGACTTAGTTTGATGATATGATGCTGCACCGTGCAGTTTACTACGTCACAGAATATGGCATTGCGATAAGCATTTACGAATTGGTGCTCTCATAATGCACTCTACAAATTGCCAAAGTTTGGATTTGAGCATGTATGGAAACCCAAATTTTCAAAATATGGTCATAATTCTGCTATATAAAACCTCTCACAATGAGGTACAACAGGGGGGGGGGTATAGCACATCGGAGGGGCGAGGTAATGACATCCACAGTGATTCGATTAGTTTGTATCCATTAAGATAAAGCAAGAGTGCAATATTGTTACTTTCTCACTGTGTCGCTCTCATTTCTGTTCACATTGACGAAAGCTGGTCACTTTAATTTTTTTGCCTGGAAATTTCTAAAGTATAATGATCCCCAATTCAAGCCCAGTTGTTTATGTGCTGAACAAGTATTGTAACGGATCACTTTGCCATTATATATAAGAAATCAGATCTTTACATGATAAACTGAACGTCAAAAACCTCTTTACAACTAGGTTTTTCTATATCATGAAAAACTCGTCTCTGCATTAACCTAAGTGTAAAAATGACCATAGTGGTAAACAGACAAACTAGGTACTGAAATTCCCTTTATTATGATGTATTTTAACAAGGAATGAACCAGTAATTACATAGGAGAAGGCTGGAGAAAATGATATCAAGGAGACGGACCTGTAATTTTGTGAATCAGTTTGTTACTTTGTCGATTGAATGTTGAAAAGCACTATAAAATCAACTAAATCAAATTATTTTGGCGCTTTGCAGCTCTAATACGTATTACACTTTCTTACCTCCTTCTATAGGTTTAGCTGAAGATTGACGTGCTACATGTGAAAACCTATATGTTGAACTTCTGCAACACGTGTGCACGATTACATGCGAAAAGTCGAAAAAGCTCCCCCAAAACTCGCACAGTTTTCGCCAATTATTGTATTGCATTAATTGAATCCCCGAGAACCTTTTTGGTTCGAATTGACATCTTGTACGATTTAACGGTCACTGGTTTTTCCCATGTAAAAAGCGATAGGGTTGGTTAATATCTTTAATAACCGTGTCTACAATCGGAAAACAGCTACTATATAATATCAATTATGTACCTAGTAAACTTTTGATCATTTCCTCTTTGTCGTAGCAAAAACGGTGTGTGACAGTTGACCCATGAAAATCGTTTCTACATTTCTTTCAATTGCCTGACCTCATTTTAGTGTTTGGCGGTACCAGAGCGAGGTGCAAAATGTGGTTTTGATATTCTATAACATTTACTAGCAGTCCTTCAACCAATCAACTCCTGTGTTCAGCCGGTTTGAGCATAGTATGCTCTCCGCAATTTACGGTACGAAATTCAGACAGTGTTACATGATTTGCCCCAAAGTCATTGCACAAGGGGACGCCCAGTTAAGTTTCTATCCCTTTGTTAAAGCGTAACTGTTTTACAGAAAATACGGTCTCGGAGGAAGTGAGCTCTTTTCTGGTACAGATGCTGCTCATAGCAACTCCTTTTGTTTTACAGCCTATTTTTCAGCAAAGTGGATTTATGGAAGCGAATCTACTCATAAACATTTTACGACAAATTGTTCTATCTGCATTCCAGAGGACTACTGTAACCAGTGTCTGGCGAAAACGTTGGCAAAACGAATTCGTTGATTAACGTAATTTTCAGCTCTTGTGTTGGATCAATGTTCTCCAATAGATAGCCATAAGGGCGTTACATTTCGACCGATTCTTCCCTAAAGTATGAACGATATAAACAGCGCTCCATAGCGACCGTTGCTGCACACCTCTTGAGGTAGACCTCAAAATCCCCCCTCCCCAATGTTAGTGACCTTCCGCAACCCTGAAAAATTGAGAAAAATAGAATCTTGTCCATTTGTGAAGAAGGAGCTGATGTACGGAGGGAAAGTAGTGATGCAAAACTATTTATCATGCAATTCATTCATGTACTTAATTGACAAAAGTGTAGTTTTCCTTTACAATTCATTTCTCAGACCTCTTCATAGAAATATTGAGTAGTTAAGGCCCCTTTGTAACAAGACAAGACATCCTTCCTTTTATCGGTCATCCACCGGATAAGGGCTAATATAAGTCCATCTATTTCTACAGGAAGGATAGTAGGTCTAATGATCAATGTGAATTGTAAACCGAGGTCTTTTGTTTTGAGTGATCACTTTTTATCTTTCTCTGCCAAGCTTATTGGACTCGTCTATTTTTGTAGTCAAGTCTTACGAGGATTTTCCTTGAACTAGAATGAGGCTTGACATAATCTGTCACACTGTTTGATGAGAGCCTCCTTCAAAACGTGGAGATGTTTTTACATGAAAGTGTCATGTTTACTTGTACCTGTTAAATAAAGCTTCGATTGTCTTTGTATTGCTTAAAGTGCATTCAATTGAGCAAACACAACAATGCAATCTTATCACAACGGAGACACTGCAAGTCACGTTCGCGGGTTGCTAACCTTGACTGTCAACTTTCCCCTTCTTGAGATCAGGGAAAAGCTTGCGGGCAGGGTAAACGTTGGGAAGCCTTACGTGATTCTTTCGGAGGCAATTCAGATCGAATTACATTGTCACATCACGTACTGAGTAATTCGGGATCAGCTATTTATGTAGATAGAAAACCAAGTTTCATATTTTAATACAAAGCTAATGGGCTAAAAAAGTTTAATGATTGTACACTGATAAAGAAATGTGCCTTGGGCTAACGCTGTCTTCAACCGCACGGAATGAAACTTTATCAAGCACCTGGCGATGTTAACTCTCGGCTGTGCATTACGGTGCGTCTATAAGGTACTGAAAGTTGACATTGAACTTGACAGCATTGATGTAACTAACGATGTTGAGCGCAAGTCCCCTTAATCTTAGTATGTTAACAGTAAGTTGGATCAGTCTAAGCTGCGTCTGGTTGAGTACAAAGTAACTTTCAGCCATGAAAAACAAGACTGCAAAACCATTCGTCCTTGCAACGGGTTTTCCACCCTTTGAACAATAAGATGACAACTGTGTTATTACCAACGCATAAATCACAAGTTGTACTGATTGTATGTTGACACACGGCGGCATAGTGGTAAAATTTTAACAAGGGAGGGGGGGGGGGGGGCAAAAAAAAAAAAAAAGGTTTAGGGGGCCCGGACCTTCTAACAAAAAAACTAAAAATCCCCCCCTTCACCCCAGAGAAACAATAAA
>JAAAKL020005415.1:0-19349 GCA_010016065.2 Carybdea cf. marsupialis auct. non (Linnaeus, 1758)
TCTTTTTTCGGGGGGGGGGGGGGGGTCCACAGAACTTGATAATTATCAATCTTGTTAATTGACAGTTTTACTATTTATTCAAACCTGCCCTTCCATCCCTCTGACGTAGCCTTACTGTAAGTAGCGGGTGTGCTTTGAGGTATTTCTGTGCTGCATGTGACCTACTCTTCAGTTATCTGGTTCCTTCTCTGTAGCGTTGAGTGTTTATTTACCATTCAGTTTTTCACGTGACCTACAGGCATTTTTAGTCACTTTTACGCATTTGGTTCCTTTTCAGTTACGTTTAGCATTGACTCTGCATCTATTATGGTTTTTCTCCTGACATGCTTACATTAATTCCTACTTTCAGTTATTCAATGCTTTTGTTTTCACGTATTGTTGATTGTGCATTTAGTTTTGTTGTGTGACGTGTGTGCGTTCTGCCTACTTTTAGATATTTCGTTTCTTTCCGCTTACGTCTTAGGTTTAGTTTTGTGTTTAAGTTTAGTTTTAGTTTAGTTTAGGTTTAGGTTTAGGTTTAGTTTAGGTTTAGGTTTAGGTTTAGGTTTAGTTTAGGTTTAGTTTAGGTTTAGGTTTAGGTTTAATTTTAGGTTTAGGTTTAGGTTTAGTTTAGTTTGTGCATCCTTTCCATCAATGAAAGCCTCTTCTCTGCGCAATATTTGACAGTAAAGTCACCTCTTTCTTACTTGTAAACAGTTTCGAATTAAAGAGGTATAAATATTACGATATATACAGTACAATTGCATAAATAGATAAGCTCCTGCGAGTTCAGAGTCTTTTTATTGAGGAAGTAATGCTCCCGTTTGAGACACTTTCATACAATTTGCGTTGTCGGTTGTGTTGGAAATTGACATTCATGTTTCATTTTCAGTCTCCTGTACATGTTTTACATGTTTTCAAGATAGTAGCAGGTACATGGGTTAGGTCAATGGCGGTTTTGAAGAGTGCGGGGACCTGGACCGTAAAGGCTTGCGGGGCCCTATGACGTCACGCATTGCAAGGCAGTTCAGGCATGATCATGCTACAGATGCTCTGGGGCCACCGTCTTCCATTCAGTGGGTATAGTTTTCAAATTTTCAGTTACTTCCACGAGACTTGTATGGGAAGTTAGCCACATATCATTTTCTTCGTAGTGAAGTGCTGGGGACCCTAGGAAGCGCCCCCCCCTAAAACCGCCACTGGGTTAGGTTAAGGTGACGAGATACCAATGTACCGAAAGAAACATTGCCCCAGCTAGAGCGTTAAAAACTCCGCCGGTATTAACCTCATAAGCCTCCACGATTTTGACCTCACCAGCATTCAGTTAAAGCCCCATTTTACGAAGCGGGTACAGATTGTAGCATACCGTACAATTTTTGCAAAAACGTAGAACGATATACATCTAATGGGTGCGCCCCGTCAGTTTCTATTGAGATTTTTAGAAGACTAGCATTCTTATGACAGAAAACCTTGCTTCTTAATCTTCAAAACAAATTCTTCTGCATACGTGAAAACATAGGTGAGTATGCTCGTTAAAGAGGCACACGTTTTGGGGATGGGCGAATAAGATAGGCACTCTTCAGAAAGATAAGTCGATGGCAGTTTACAGACGATTATTTATGGCCATGTGTAAAGCTGGCTACAGATGGTGTACTCTCCTACATTAGGATGTACTGCGTCACAGTAGTGTGTATGCTTTATACTAACCAGCTTTTACCTTCCTATGGTTGTCAGCAGACGAACTGGCGCCCCTTTAAACGGAGTATATATTATTATGTACAGTATTTGCAATGTATTGGAGTTCTAGACTTGAAATTTGGGTAACAATCCCTCACCTTACCTCCTGATAAGCGGAGAGGCAAATTTTGGTAGCACTCTTAACCGGCAGTGGCATTTGAATGTAGATTTGCCGGTTTTTAATACATAGCGCGTCTGTAAATTGTGAGTCGTTTTGATGAGAAAGGCTGCACTTTGCAGGGGGGACATTTCTGTTTCCGAGAGCTCTTATCCGCCCACGAACAAACGTTAACTTTTCATCAGACGGACAAGTTTTTGTGCACGACAAGAAGCAATCACTTTCTATGATGAATAATTTTTTCGTAAGTTTTTACACCAGGTACGAAATGAAATTTTAAAACCGTAAAGTCTTAATGACTTGCTCACAAGGATCACTTTGTAATGTGATTTCCCTTCATTTTTAAGTGCTCTGTGCTGCCGTAGCAAAGGAAATATGTAGATAGCACCAATAATCAAGTAAAAAGGTACATCTCTTTTGCAGCCCTTGGAAATATATCTGCTTTTTGTAGTTAGAAGCAAGAACTAGGGTTAAATATCAGCATCCCTAAAGCAAGGTCGTAAAAATTTAGATTGATGGTGATTGATCATGTGGCCATGCCTGAAATGCGATACAAAGATATCACTTCCTTGTCTATAATTACTGTCTAGATACATTGCAGGTGAGTTTCATGTTATTATGTATTTAGAGATTTGTGCCATCTTCCTCGAATCCTTCTGCTGCTGTCCCTCGATTTTCCGGTTTTCAGCTTTGATTGGTTCCGATTTGGATGGTGGTTGGCTGGTTTCGATTCGCTTTTATTGCTATATGCATTCCTTCCTCTTCAGATTGCTGCAAAATTAGTTCTGGGGACTGAACATCAATCGAAAGAAGCAATGAAATTATTAGTGGGCGATAAACTACAATACGTTCTTAGCATTCCAATCTATATTTGGTTTTTTCATTGTGCTTTACAACCACTATGATGTTTAATTCGTTCAAACTGTAAAGTTTATCCACAAGAAACCTACGCCGCTTCTTTTATTGATGGTACTTATGACTCGAGTGACGTCCAGCAGTTTTATGGCTTAGATATCTTGACAGGTCGAGCCACGTGCTGCTTGATTGGGGCGGTAGCAATTGGTTGTTCATCTTCACGCAAACTACAGCTAGTCTTGCACATGGAAACACGTATTTTATGCTAACATTTAGCAAAAACGAGAACAAATTTCTGAAGGTAGGTTTCTGATGTGGATGGAAAATATGAACTCCCGATTTAACGAACCCTGTTGCATTTCCCCTTTTCTCAAACAAATATTAGATAAATCCTCATCACACAACGACACTTCGATATAATGAACCCAATATTTCTTTGATCTCTCCCACGAAATTGTCAACTTTCGATTGACCAAATCCTACGCGTCACAACTAAAAGAAATCAATGAAATATATGTCCATGTTCGGAAGATTCTTTCCCCGTTACATACTTTTTTATTATTAGAGAAATTTACTGTCTCCATAACGGTCAAATAAGATATTTAAATATTTTCTAGAGAGATTTTAAGAAGTTTCTTTATTTGAAAAGAAGCAGTAACAATGATATTACAGACCACTTCAACATTTAATCGGTGTATTGAGTATATTTATGTGGCAACAGTAAAGACGTGAACACTCTTTTTTATAAGAACTGGATTTTTCCTAAAATTTAAGGGAAAACAAGACTGCTACCCTTTGATACCACAAAAGCATTAAGATAAGAAAGTGCTCCATGTTTATGATCGGCAGAATTGGATAGATTAATTCTTATACCTTCTTTGAGTTTGCATTACATTTAATGGCTCAAGAGTTATGATTGTTAGCGATTTGATGCTGTCAGTCTATATATGATATACCCTTTCTTATTGGCGTCAGTGAATGAGCATCTGTATTATTAACAGATAAAGAAAATTTCAGCCTGAAAATGAACAAAAATTTAAGAACAGCAAGCCTTACTTCGTAGTTACAAATTTCAGTAAGGGAATATTTCGCGTTTAACTCGTGCATTATCACAATGCCTTGCTAAGTTTCCCAAGCGTTGTTTGGCGATGTATAACTTTTTTTCAGGTTTTGTTTAGATTATATGATAGATACTCGTGTTCTGGAAGATTGTAGCGTTTTCTCATCGACTTTGCGGAAACTCATTAGCTAAAGAAACACGAGGAGGCAGTGTTTCTTCTGGTTTCGAATTTCGTTGATAGCGTATTTCATTTACTCCAAAAATTTGCTAGAATTGTTTTGAACTGGTCAGCGTATGACTGTAGTTTGAAAACAACTTACGTTCAAGTAGTCCGTCGAGTAAAAAAGTACCACTTATGGTGTGTTTTGTCCCCTTAACTTCAACATTCTGCAAACTTCCTGAGAGAATGCCCACATTTCACCACAACAGGTGTTTCTTCTTATATCGCAGTAACTCGTATGTGCATTGTTTCTTTTTCTAATACGTTGCACAGTTTAACAGGAGATTTTGGTGACATAACCAGCCAGAAAGGCATTTTACAAACTGGTGAACTATGTCATAGCCACAGCTGACTTAGATAGTCAGGTTTATTTCCTACAAATAAACGTAATACAGTTTTCATGTTTGCATGAAATAACCTGCAATCATGGTCACCGTTACACTGCAAGACAATGAGAATTTACATTCTTGTCTTAACCTTATTAGAACCCTCGCTGCTGTTTACTTGGGAAAGGTTGCACACGAAAACCTATCCATTTACTGTAATTGTTTCCTCAGCTCAACACTTGACATGACGGTGTCTGTATGAAAACAATGCTTTCATTACTGTTTTCGATAAACGCGATACAGTCGTGGCTTGTTCATTTCGTCCTCACAGAATGGAACTAATGCTACCTCCGTGCTTCTTTGTGTTTGATTCATGTTCCATTGTAAACATGAGGTCGCCAGGCGATGGTATAGGGGCCTTGTAACTAGGAAAACACTGATAAAATCAGTAAAAGATAATACGAGACTTGTTAAGTAGCTTTTAGAAAACCATTGCACGATAGTTATTCTACTTTGTTTTGACTCATCACACATGGTAGATATCGCACAGGAAGCCGCATGGAATATTTTAGCGAATTGTACGTTAATGTACGAGATAGGAAGCAGAATATAGTAGACCTGTATCTCGAAGGGAGGAGAAAGTTACTCAAGTAAATTTGGGCCATAGGACAAGTAAAGAATGGCCTAAATAGTTACAAAACGTCATCTTTTACTATTAATGGTTCAGGGTGATACCTTTTACTTTGTATACGTATAAGGGTAGGCAAGTGCCATTTTGCCTTTATAACGTTTGAGATATATTGGGACGATCCGTTACTTTCTTACCCGTAAATCGCAGGGGTGGGGCTACATACTGAAGAATGCCACCTGATTTATCAATTTCTATTCTGCTCAGTTTTACTCTACTCTATTTTATTCTATTCCATGCTGCTCTATCCCGATCCCCTTTCCCCTCCTCCGTAGTAAAGTAGACTAGAGTAGAGTAGTGTAGTGTCTTGTAGTGTACTGTCGTGCCTGTAGTGTGTAGTGTAGTGTAGTGTAGTGTAGTGTTGTGTTGTGTAGTGTAGTGTTGTGTAGTGTAGTGTTGTGTTGTGTTGTGTTGTGTAGTGTAGTGTTGTGTAGTGTAGTGTAGTGTAGTGTTGTGTTGTGTAGTGTAGTGTTGTGCAGTGTAGTGTTGTGTTGTGTTGTGCAGTGCAGTGTAGTGTTGTGTTGTGCAGTGTAGTGTAGTGTAGAATGGAGCGGTATAGAGTAGAGTAGTATACAGTGGAGTAGAGAAAAGTTGAAATAAATTAAATTGTGTACGGTAGAGTAGACTGGGCTAGAGTAAAGCAGAGCAGTGTAGTTTAGAGTATAGTTGAGTTACGTGTACTTTAGTCTACACACACCATGCCTTGCTCTTCTCCACGTCATTGTTCTACGGTGTGATGTATCGTAGCGATCGATGACTGATGATGGATATCATTACATATGTTAGCTTCAGTACATCATTATGTGTCACTCATGTTTCTTGGGGCTTGACGCTGTGTGCCAGTCGGAGATTTTAGCCTTGTTTTGGCCCTGTAGTCTTTGGTTTTAGCCTAACCTTTTGTGCCTCTTTACTAAGACAACCGTCATTCCTAGATGATCAATCAAAAGTAATTTACTCGCACATAGGCATGCACATGGCCTTGAATAAGGCAAAATTTCCATATCAACGCGACATTTTCTGTTTTAAGTTCAGTTATTTGTGGAAGCAGTTGATTCTTGGGATGCAAGTGGTCCCTGATTTTTCCTGAACTTCCTTGAGCCTAAGAGATTATCCCGGGTTTCAATCGACATAAAAACAGTATTTTTGAAGATATTATTGTGGAAATTGGCTTGATGTTATTGGTAGTTTTTGCTTTTATCCCCTGGGGGATTTAGTCACTTGGAATCGACAACCCTCTTTGTTACGTAGACTCTCTATTTCGCAGCGGCTCCTATAACTGCGTATATGTGCCCTCTTGCTCATTTTAGGTCGAAACACTTTATACGAGCGTAAAATTTCAACCCCCACGCCTTCTTTGACTGGAACGTCAATTCTAACCGTCATGTAGGGGTGTTAGGTTACCTCTTTCTTAACCAAAGATGACCTTTTCGACCTAGAGTAAAATAATAGAGCAAAGAAAAAGGTCTTCAAGGGTAAGGTAACGTGCTTTTAGGAAGTAAAAATGTACCTGAAAATATACAGCAGGAAAACCGATTCATTTTAAGATTGGTCTGTTCGCTTGAGTTTTTTCTGGCAGACAAACTTTGTATCCAGGTTCTTTGTAAGAATACTATAAAATGTAAGGGCAGATTCATGTATTTTACGTTTTTTGCAGTCGGATTTCTACCATGTCATGTGGGACAAGAGTGGGTAACTTGGATCACTTAGATCAGTGTTGCCTGTACACGATTGACCGTGATAATAAAGCCTGAGTAAATTCTTGACCTCTTACACGTGTAGAACTCCAGCCGATTGTTTTGTTATGCTAGCTTAGTACTGGTATTCTCACCCCTAATATGTAACAATATTGATCAATTGATGTATCGTAGAATGTGCAGGTATCCGACGTGGTTTTCCCTTTGCTTTTTGGAACCCTTAAAGTTTTTACGCATCGCGGGGCCGTGTTATCCCTGCCCCTTTTGCACTGGTACTTTCATAGCCATTGCCAGTGAGAGCTTTAAGCTCTTGTACCTATCGTAGACACTTCGTCTCGCGTTACTCGTTCTTCAAGGGAAATTCACCCATCTACTGTCGAGGCACCTAAGTGCACGATTTCTGGTAGCACCAAGGATTTTTCTGTGCACTGCATTCTCTCGGAGTTCCCTTTTTTTCTTTATGCTTTCAGACGAAAATAACATTGATCGGTTCAAGGTTCTTAGTATCAGGTAACCTTCAGCTGTGTCCTCCAGCTAATTGACCTACCATATCCTTACTCTCTTCTCATGTAACTCCTATCTTTCAATGCCCTTTAAGCTAGGTTCTGAGCGATTGGATTAAAAATGTCACTAGCGAGTCTTTGCATATCACGAACCGTAGGAGATAGGTAGCAGACGCCCCCAAATACATTTCAACCGCTCGTGAAGATTGCACAGTCAAGGCTGTGGACTACGGGTCTATCGACTTGAACGTCAGGTGCACAAGGCTGTGTTGTATTGTACATTGTACTATTCAAACGGTTGTTTAAGGCCTTTCATTGTTGTCATAGCGTATGAGATTTTCTCGTTTGATGTAAGAAGCGATCAGTCATAGTCAGAGGGTAGAGAAATCAAGCCTAGTTCAGTCTGAACCTTGAAAGCATTAGGAGGTCAATATGACATCTTTCTATCGCAACTTGCTAGCAGTCACTGCTTTGCAATCGATCATGAAGGAATCGGATTATGTATTCGTGTTCACTAAGGTCGAGTTTTTATTGTTTGACCAGAATATCGTGTTTGCATGTCAGGGGCTAACTCAGCTAAAGACTTGAAATAATAGCAATGAACAGTTGATGCGTTTTACGTCAATTTCAACCCCCAACCAGAGCTTGTAGAGAATCCTCATTCCTCACCATCTCTTTGTTTTGTTATCAATAACCTTTTTGTAACCCGAAATATCGTGAGTAACCTTCGTGCTGTGTGTCGCGTACATCATGAGATTATGGACAATTTCATTTCAAAGTAACAAATTTGTCTGACTAGCTGCTATCAGTCACTGTAATTTGTCTAGGTAGTAGTTATTTTCCGTGCTCGCTACAACGGTAATTCTCAAGAAATGGACATAGGAAAACTGCTTGCAGTCAAGGCTATACCAGGTAAGCTTCATGAGAGCGAGGAAGAGTTTTTACGTAAAGTTTGGGCACTACTGCATCAGCGTTTGTCTCAGTGCCGTGCTCGTTTGCAACCCCCTTTCAATATTTTAAAATTACGGCAACAGTTTAGTACAGAAAATCAGTTGGACCATTTACTTAAGTTGCAGCTTCGCAGGAAAGCATGTGGCAAGTTTTGTTTAATCTTTGTAATGGCATTTGAGGTAATATAAAGCAATGCAAGCATTGAGTGCATTGCCTGTTAAAAGCATGCAAACGTATCTTATATTAGGCAGTTTTAAAGAGCTTTTCAGTGTCGTATGCAGCGTATTATGAATTGTTACTACCAAGACGTTAATTATTGATAAAGATAATTTAACAAGGACCATGCTCTACTTCAAATGAGAATAAAAAGAGGGGATATTGAGAGAAAGGGTGGTATGAAAGTCAGAATCTGCCAAGGTAAGATTTTCTTCCAGACTCCACTACCACGCCTTCGTCTGACGAAGTGTTTTGATGTGGTGTAAATTGATAGAACAGGAAATATCAGTATCCAGACATACAGAGAGTAGGAAGAATGATAGCTTTAAATTTACTTGGAAACTAACTGAGCAGCAACAATAAAAAGTAAAGTTGCTTCTCTTTGGTGCTTTAGTGGGCAGCGTGACAAGGATTAGAAAAACTGGTTTAAAGTGGGAGGTGAATTTGTTTCCCGCTCGTGTCTTTTTATGGTCAACCTCCATTCAGAGCTGGAAAGCAAATATAAACGCCGTCTTTTTCCCATTTTCATTCTTGAATTTTTATGGTTTGGATTGAAATCTCCGCTACTGGATTTTAACCATCGAAGATTTGTATTCTGCTAAGAGGAGCAGTTATAGCGAATTTTAATATTGCCACGATTGTTAGGTGCTGTTTCATCTATAAAAATAGGACTTTGTCCTTAAGGGTCACGGGCTTGTTGCTTAGTGCAACCTGATAGAAGGGTCATGTGTTGGCTGGGCGGAGTTAGTAATACGGTGAGTGGCTGTCAGTGTTGATGCTTTGTTCAGACGGTAACAAGCTCCCATTCAGACATTGTTTACAATGAATCAATCTCTTGTTTGTGTAGCAAAATTTGTTTTGGGAAACAACCTCCTTAAAAAGAGAAATGGAAGTGAGGTCTTTTTTTTTGTTTATTGGACTTAAAACGGGCGATGAATTATTAACAGCAGCCGCAAATTCTGGACATGCGCAAAGCGTTCATTGTGTACCTCGTGATTTTGCGCCCGACACATTTGATAACTTTGCGAATTGTCAATGATTTTGTGTGGAGGGATTTTAGGAAAATCAACAATAATCGCTTCAGGGTTTGCATGACAGTAGGCTATCTCCTTACAGATTTAGGATATGATTTCGTTTTCCCGTTTCACAGTAAAGATTCTGGATCAAGAGGCCAAATACTTGTCATCATTTGAATATCGTACTCGACACATGTTGGTAGCTATTAAGTACATGGGTTAACGAGTAAAATTATTGTTTAACATAAACCTTTGAAAGAGCGGGCAGTGGAAACTTCCAGTACGTGTTATATACTTAAAATCAGATGAAACTACCACAGGCAATGCAAATAGCACAGGCAATGCAAATAGCACAGGCAATGCAAATAGCACAGGCAATGCAAATAGCACAGGCAATGTAAATGAGTATGGTGATTTGGGGCGACGGTAACATTCTGGTTTATGTGCAGACTTTAAAATGGTGCCAAAATAAGTTGCCATGAATGTTACAAATGGATTGCACAAAAGTTTACGCGTGGACTTTAAAATCAAGCAAATATTTTGAATGAGTAATGTTGTATCGATCTTTCATCATATCTCCTGATATGCAGTGAGGCATGCCCAAGGGAGACGTAGGCTCCCACGGTGGCAGAGAAATCATTGAGATCTTGGGGTCAACATTTTATTTACATCACCTGAGTTACATGTATTGGTCTAGTAAATAAGAAGAAAAGGTGCCATCGCGATGCCGCAAAGAGGAAGAGACAAAAGGGTGGAAGTATCGTTATATCTTACCATTTATTCAAAAAGTTAGCGGATGCATCTTCTCATTTCCACAGTGCGCCGTAAACGTGATAAGCTGATCCGCACTAAGACCGCATTTGTCGCTCTTTCAACCATGAATAAATCCCCAACATGTCTCACTTCGAATCTTAGATTTCAGACTACTGTACTAGTACCACAAAGTAACCTCTGAACTTTGGCACCACTTCCTGATATTGACTTTCACCGTTATGCAGAAGTTCCGTTTTGTCTTTCTTAGCTGTGAGTCAAACGTTCCGCGTCTGCTCTTCTCAAGGGCATGAATAGTTTCCTTTCCCCCTCTCGTTGATCCAAGCTGCCGCTGCTTTGCTATTGCCGTTACAGTTGATAGGCAGGGTTGGCCCTTAACTCACAGAAATCGCTGTACACGAAGGGGAAATGAGAAGTAGTTTGTGTAATTTCAACTACAGTTTAAGACATTTCGTAATGTGTTTGTACATTATGATGAGGTACGTTTTTCAAACCCATAATCCCCACTCTTTTGTGTTGCTTTTTGGACGTTTCACATCAACTCGATTCTTGTGTCTGGTGGGTAGGGGGAGCCCCCCCCGGACGTGAGGTGATTTACTTTATTACACAAAACATGACCTTTGTGTGCAAAAGATTGTTAAGACAAATGCTCGTTTGAAATAGTTGCATGGAGTGGGACATTAGTCGTGCCCCTTGTTGCCAGTAATCTTGAAGTTTATTACATGTGATGTCCTGAGTTCTGCATTGAGTAGGCGCTTCCTTGAAAAGGCTGTATGGACCGGGAAATCGACTTTAGTGCTTTGAAATAGGTTATGTACCCAGTTGTCTCGTGAATAGGTACTGGTTTAAAATAGCTCCAAGGACCAGGGCGTTATGCTTCGAATTGTTTGTGATATTGAAATCAGTTCTTAATGGCCTCTGTTGTCATGTGAATAGACTCTCTGATTGTAATCTGCGGGCTCCATGAGCACAGTCTTTGGAGGCGCGGTAGTCTAGCAGAGTATTTAAACACATACCTGATATTTTGGTGTCTCTATTGATACAAAAGCAAGTTTGGGCCCATCTTTTATTTTGAGAGGTGCCTACCATATGTCCGTACTTCGAAGTACCAGACAGCCCATATCCTATTGGATTCATCGTTTTATTTTTTCAGAAACTTATTCCCTTGTCGTATGAACAACTAGGCCTATATGTGACACATGCCCAGAGAACTAAACACGCAATTTGCACATTACCATAGGCCAGTCAACTTTTTGAAAGTTGGATCTGAGCCGCTTTCAAGAACATTAATTACCTGTGTAAGTGATTCAATGCTTATCGGATGTCAGTGATTACCTATCAATTTTTTTCAGTTTATGGTTACTTCATTATTTCCTTCGCGCACTCTTGATTAATTAGGTGATCGGTATGAAATTGTAGACTGCTTTGACCTTGTCATTCACCTTAGGATAAAATTTTATGTTTGACAGACGTCTTTGATATCTAAAATTTAACCATGGTTGTGTTAATTACAAGAATCACTGAGAAGTATACCTGATTAATTGTACTGCACATTAAGGACCCTTGGGCTTTGTTCTCCTCCTGTCTGCCCAGAGCAACGTAATGATAGCTGGTGAACATGAAACACGACTTGCGCTCATCGTTTTCAATGCCTAAAGCTATTCGAGCCTTCTTCAGTTCCTACAGTACGTGACTTACAGTCAACAATAGACAATAGGTCCACATTACTTTCTAGCTTGTGCGTCAGAGTGACGAATGGAAGATGTGGGCTGCGCATTCTCCGTACTTTGCATTTGTAATAAACAAATTCTGTGGAACGGCTCGAGTAAGCCCTACAAGGTAAGCATAATGGTTCACTGTTCAGTGGTGTGCCACATTTGCTTAGAATCGATGAGCATCCATGTACACTATCATGCGTCAAGATTGTAATTTGCATGGCTTAAGTGTATCGTATTTCTGCCTGGAAAATATGCGAGAGAAGACGCTGCGAAGGCGGTATGTAATTTTACGAGAGAGGAAAGAGAAGGCGTGTGCGTTAATACCAGAGTCAGTTAGAAATCAATCGTACTGGTATTACAACTACATTAGAACCAAGTATTTGAATACAATACCTTGAAAGTGTTGTGATATAGTACGCAGATTATGCTTAGCTTATAATTCTCCCCATTTGATTGTTTATCTAAAGAGGTTAGACTCGCTACTATACCCAATCCGCGAGTTGGTCACCAACAGGCGGAACATTATTTCACAACGTGGTCGTTCCTGTGCACCTTCTGCAAGAGATAGGCCAGATGATCTTGTAGCGTTCTGTAGTGTGGAGAGAATGAGGAGGAGACTCATCACAGACCTTAAGTTTTACAGGAAATTTCCATGAATATGTTGATTTGATATTAAAACCGTTTAGCGGACATGAGAGTATATTCCAGTAGACGGCAGAGGTCACCTGCGGTTTTTTGTATTGGTCCAAAGTTAAACGTCTTCACGTTGACCTCTCCTATAACCAGTCATTTGAACTGTACAGAAACTGTGCTGTGCTACGAGACACGTATAAACAGGGCCAGAAGCGTCACGGGGGTAGGTTAGGGGGAGGGTACGTAGAGAAGCCCATATACCCATTTCCCAGATTTTGTCTATCACGATGCATATTTGTTTGATCGTCTGCAATATGTAACTCATGATTCGGCCCCAGATAACAAAGTTGAGTAAACATTAAACTTATCAGGGTTTTTAATGCCCTTGAAGGGTAGGAAACAAAATGCAGTTCACACCACAAGTGGTACTTTGGCTGGAAACTCGTTTATAGTAGCAAAAAGCATGACACCTTAGCTGCCAGGATCTCGTATCACGTAATTTTAAGCGCTCAAAGTAGCAAATAACACAGCATGTTTTTTAATGTTTAAAACTAGGTGCCTTTGTTTAGCTTTAGTGCACACCAGTACTTTTTAATGAGTACAAATGTGATCAGGTCGAAAGGTATGAGTGCATGACTTGCTTCTGCTATGAGCGATAAATGCTGGAAGCTGCAGAAAGCTAGAGAAAACAATTCTGGTTTTGATGACGTCATAAACTTGCGAACTTTGTCAAGGTCACATGTCATTATTTATAATAACACCATTTTTTCTTTTTGTTAAACTATTAATTTTCACCGTAAAAAATCTGGGTGCAGAACGAAGTGTAAAATTTGAGGTTTATACGACATGGTGACGTCACGGGTGCTTGGAAACAAAAGGCATAGTGTGTTACTTGTGCAATCTGTAGATTGTTGGCGAGCGGAAGCCCGTCTTAAGCAGAGGTTTTATCTACTTTGCGCGGTGCCCCAGTATTTTTTACTGTCAGTGTTTTTCCTGGTTTTTGCTGTTCAATTTTCTCTCTTTCAAGTGATATCTATGTTTCTTAAACCTATTACTGCCAAACTCAATCCGTCGCAAATGTTTGCTGTTGGCAATGGTACTACCTTTCGTAGTAACTGGTCAGAGCAATGAATCTTGATTACTCTTCTATTATTTTTATCGTTATTATTATTGCTAATCTTTTTTTATTATTTCTAATATTATATCGAGTATCATTATTATTATTATTATTATTATTAGTAGTAGTAGTAGTAGTAGTAGTAGTATTAGTATTAGTATCATTATTCACAATCAAGTGATTTTATTTGCTGTAAACAAAATTACTCAGAGCTTCTTGCATGTTAGTATGTTCTGTTTAGGGGGGGGGGGGGGGGATTTTTTTTTTTGCCGGGCGTGTAAACCATTATGCCGGACAGAAATTAATAGGTGCTTTAGATCAAAGACAGAAATAAATATCCGAATTTTAAAATCATTGCTTCCGGTCACCCTCCGTTAGGTCGTGCAAATCGGGTCTTATCATTGCTGCATTCAGACGTACGTCATATTCATTACTCTTCTATCTCTTAATGATTTCTTCTTTAATGTACTATTGTACTGACGCATCTATGGTAACAGTAGTGTCGCCATCGTGATAGCATAGTCAACATCCGAACTTGGCCATGATTTGTTCGAAATACCCACGTGCACGTAGGAAAAGGTATTTACGTTAGTATATCGATTGCTTACGTCACACTTTCAAGTTCGTTGGAGATAGTTGTGAAAACGGAAGGTCAGTCCATTGACTTGTGATCGCATCAACATAGTGACGATTGTATCTGTGACTTTTTGTAGTGGGAAGGATTAAGCTGACAGGCTTGGATAGGACCAATCGGTATCAGTCAACAAGGGTTTTAAATTCTCATGGAAATGATACTCCTTTTGATAGGGGATAGCAGATTTTATTCCTTATCTGACTCACCTTAAGGAGATTTACAATCAGTTCGATCATTGTGAATTGTCGGGGAAAGAACCATGAACTTGAAGAACACGCACAGACAAAGTAATATCCGCAGAGTATCTAACTACGGTGATCGTTCTGTAGTATGCTGGCATTGCTTTTTCCGAGCGTGTTATTTCAAAAGTACTAAGGTGGCCTTACACATGGTTCACACTATCGGCGTCAAAATATACGGGCTGCCGTTTGGCACTTGCAGCATACGGCTTATTGCAAGCGGCACTTTTGAAACACGTAATGATACCGGGGTTATAGTACGGAGCGGCGAGTAAGAAGACGTTGACGGCCTGTAAGACAGTGAGCACCCAGTGAGGTCTTCACATCCTATGATCTTTGTTGCCAGTATTAAGATACCGACTGTTGGCGACATAATGATAACGTCATCCATTTTTATGTCAGGCTCTATTGTTCTTGCTTTAGAAGTGTAGACCAAATCTGGTTTTGTTCAAGTGCGATCCTGAACGGTGTCCAGTCTCTTTTTTGGGGGAGGATAACACCTATTCATGTCTTTTGAGGTTTTGTAGTGGACGAGCACATTGGGAATGAAAAGAGTTTGGTCGTAAAGTTTTCTAATACTAGATGTGTGAAACTGATTTTTAACGATTTGGGACAGATTTTCGAACTGTCTATGCAGTCTGACGATTGAAGATATTTCTTTGGATATTTCTTTAGATATATAAGGACTTGCACTGTAAGGGGAAAGGTAGGCCTGCTTCTGAAACACTAGCAACCCAAAAAGATACTTTGTATTGGTCTTATAGCATATGTGAACTTAATGTATTTTCTGACAGTAAGATAGAATGATTGCTATTAGAGCTTTGCGGGAGTTTTGCGCGAGACCCAGCAATTGATGTAATTGAGGTAGTTGACATTATTGTCTTGAGGTAGGAAAGGAAGGGAGTGAACTAACCATGGTATTGCATTGTAGTGTAATCATCATCAGCATTTAATAATCAGGACTAACAGCAATACAACTCAGCCAATGCATTCCCGGACATTAAGTGCTTGTACCCAATATATCTTACAGTCAATATCGAAGTGACGAAATGATGGTGGTTTCCTTTTTATATTAAGTGCATTTCATTCCGCGACTTCCTTGGAAATTATTTGATGAGTTTAGGTACTCAATAACAGGGATTTAATAAAATAGCCCTATGATAAACTATTTTAAAATTCACGTTATTATCAGGATTTGTTTACTTGATGTTGTCTGTTCGGGATACAGCAATCACTTTTGATATCGGTGCACGTCCGTTCCATTTTTATTCGTCACTTCAGAACTTATTCACCTGTAGTGTTGTACTTTCGATATTAAGATTCGGAAATGATGCATCTTATGCAGTTCCGTACGTGTCGCTCTGTAACTAGATGCGGAAGCGGTGCCAGTGAAGATTTCAATCGCTTCAGATAAGCACTCTATTGTGAATCACCGGGTATCACGCTTATTGGCAATCTGTAATAGGAAGATGGCCAAAAAAGTTGCATAGTTAATGCTCTAGTAATAGCGTGTTGCTAAACAAAGCATTCTGCATTCTGCAAAGCTAAGAAACGATTACGTCATAGCTATGGTACAAAGCCAATTGTGGCCGGGAATGTTCGAAGTCTTGAACTCTACGTTTTGTTCACCGTAAGAGGGGCGGCAAGTTACACGTGGCACTTACTGTAACGTTTCTTTATATTAATAGTAAGTGAGGTGGCGCGCTGGATTCGGGACTAACTTGAACTCAATGTTATCTTCATCCAAGGCCATGCGCTAACTTATACTCTACGGTATGTCGATCCGCTAGAGTACAACGAATTGCATTCAACGATCTGAAGGCGTGCGGCTACTTACACAGGACGCTATATCAGTGCCTATTTTATTTTACACGACTTTTATTTTTATTGCACATGCGAGCGTTTGGCAAAAATACGTAATAGAGACAGAAGAGCATGTACAGTGTTCAAGGAACTTACATGACGCAGTTGTTATTGGCTATAAGTGATCATCAAACTTGACAACTGATGTAGATTTGTAGTGTAAAACTCAGTTCTACTCGTCGACACGGAACACTATTGATTGTTTACATGCACAGTAAATTTTACAATGCTAGTAGTTCCATGTTTTGTAAGTATTAAGTATAATAAAATTTAATATAATAAAAATTAATAATTAAGTATAGCCTTTCTCTTGATCGCATCATATCCTTTTATTTATAGTTAATTGTATTTAAAGCAACCGATAGGGGCCTACTGTTGAACCAAATTTGTATGTAGCTCTCATCGCTTGGCCTGTCAAGTAAGCAAGTCGATTTTCTTGATGTTCACAGCTTCCAGCTAGTGTTGCCGCGTTGACTATGTGTCTCGTCAGCCAGATCGTGCTCAAAGTCACCTAAAGTTGCGCATTTTCGGGTAAAGTTTAAGACTTGAGTGTTCTGCCTGCCAAATCGGCGATTGGTGTACCGAAATCTGACAGCACTGCCTCAAGGATCCAGGGTTTGCCCTGGAATACATTTTAGATTTTCAAAGCAGCTAAAGCCTTTCTGCCTTTTAAAGTTTAAAATTGTTGTGAACGCGCTACGTTCTTTTTGTAAATAATGATTGGTAGTAGAAGGATGGTAATGCTCTAGACATTGGAATTCACTGAAGGTCGCTAGATTTGGATCATATTTGTACGCAGTAGCCGTGGTACTTGCGAGACAGAAAACCCGAAATGTTTCATCAACATTGAGTAAATGGAAAGGACCTATGAAATATCTTCTTTTGTTTTTAAAGTATATGTAGGTCATGGGCGCTAATTTCCATCAAATTGACGATGAAGGGGATTAGAAAATGTTAAGAATTTGGATTCTTTAAAATTTTTAAGAATAGAATTTGAAGTATATAAGTAGTGGAAAATTTCCGCGTGGTTCAAGTCCGTGCCCCTTTTTAAACCACACCCCTTTTTAAACCACACCCTTATGCTGAAATCTAAGTAATATTTTGCCGTAGATTTGAAGCTATTGAGATCTTGAAAAGTTCGCAATAAACCTTTTGAAGCTGCCTGAGAGTACTTCACTAGTATTTTACATACATTAACGTACTTTCTATTCACTCAATGCTAGTCGTTAGATTACTGTATTTGCTCGAAAATTTATCTTTGAGCAATACTAAAGACAGAGAAGAATGTGACAATATAAAGCTTTAAGCTGCATGCCAGGATAATACTACAATGAGGCCGCACCAGGCTACGCGGCAGGCAGCTACATGCAGGCAGCTACAAAGTAACTTCGTGTGTCATACATGATCCACAGCTCGCTGCGTGTAGCCAGACTGTAAGCTTCCGTAGCTTGAAGATGAGGTCAGTTTTGATTGATTTCAAGCTACTGTAGCTTGCAATGAACCAATCAAAAGAAAGATAATCCGTCACATGACATAAACCGGAAAATAATGATTAGCCTCTCGTCCCTTGATCAGACACTACATCTGTTTTGAAGTGGAAATAAAGTATGCAGCAACTTGTTTGGTTAAATGACTGGAAAATGTTTGCATGTTTCGAAAGCGCGTTGTGAAACCGTAATTTGAAGCTAGCGGCCAATGTAACTTGGTAGCTAGCTACTACTGTATATCATCGTGTGTCATCAGCTTTACGATGAAGACGCTTAAGTGGTAGCCCATGCAATTACTTCAAGATTTTATACTTAACAGTTTGAGATCATGCCCTTTAAGCTGTGGTTATTATTGCAACAGTTTTTAGTTCCTTGTGTGACAACTACCGGTAGCGGTAATTATTCCTATCTTGATTAGAAGCTGCCACGGTATCCCCTAGCCCCCGAAGATTTTATACTTTAAAGTGATTCTTATCCTGTTGGATAGGACCAAACCAATTGCTGCATTTTTGGCAGCCTTTAATAGCTGAATAACGACCCGTTGAAAGCCGATAACCTTAAAAAGCCAACTATGCAAGAGAATGTTGAAAACCTGAATTTCAGGGTTGATATTGCAAGTTTCAATTTTATTGCACTCTTGTAGCGAAGATGCCACGCTAACAAAAAAACCCTCTTTTGTTGCAAACGCGTTTTATTCCCATTTGTTACTACTTTAAATGCGCCTCTTTCACAGTGCCTCACCTTTACGTTTTATTCACCTCCAAACAATTTCTTAATCCCGTGCCTAGCATCCGGAGTACCTTGATTTTGGTTTCATGTTCTACTTTTATCTCATTGATTCATCTTTTTAATCGTTAGAGAAACAAATAGTGTATGTTCGTGTAGCAATGCCTTTGCGTGTCATAAAACTTGTGAAGGTGAACTCACGAGATGTTGTTATCTAAAGTGAAGAGAAAGCCGCCGAATTACCTCGTTGTTTGACTTTTGCTTTCAACAAAAATCATGTACACAGTAGCTGCTTTTAGCTGTTGACCCCATTATAGGAAGTAATCGTGTCATGACTTCAAACAACTAAATGCATACTTTGCGACCTTGCATGATACTGAAATCAAAGTATGCACAGTTGTTTTCCAGAACTCAGTTCCGTTCGAAACTTGGTTTTCATGACAACATTACAACACTGAGTTGCACGATGAAACCGAAGTTGACTCTCCGCATTAATCTGTCTTAAGAGGCCATGGGAAAAGCATTAAGATGACACGGTTTGTTTTTGTACAAGGTTCCAGTGCTGCTCACTTCGTTACATTGTGTGCACGCTATGGGTGAGGAAAGCAAATTCTTGTGTAACCGTCTCTTTTCTCAGCAAGTGGCATAAGATGTCAGAGGGTGGTACTATCGAATACAAACCTTTTTACTATGTCTAGTAATTGTAGAAATAGTGGTAGTGGTGGTAGTAGTAGTGGTAGTAGTAGTAGTAGTAGTAGTAGTAGTAGTAGTAGTAGTAGTAGTAGTAGTAGTAGTAGT
>JAAAKL020005416.1:0-19348 GCA_010016065.2 Carybdea cf. marsupialis auct. non (Linnaeus, 1758)
CAACATACTAAGAAAAACGAAACAAACCAGAAAGAAAGAAAGAAAAGGAAAGGGAAAGAAATTAACAAATAAAGAAAATTTACACCAAGGAAGAAAACAAAACAAAACAATAATAATAATAATTATAATAATAATAATAGTATACAGGAGCATCTCGAAAAACATTGGCCCTTTGATATACTATCGACTGTAAGTAAAAACTGTGAGCGAATAAATTTATGAAATTTCATTAGCATAAGCATCAGGTGAGCAAATAGGTCTGGTTTAGAATAGATTGATACCGAGTATTTATTACACTCCTTGTAACGGCAGAAACAGAATCTTCCCATGTCTTACCTTTAAAACTACCTTTATTATTACTGATTTTTAAAGCTATTTTACACTTGTTCGAAAATATAGGCATCAGCATTTGTAGTAGTATTATTTACAAGGGTTACGTCTAAAAGCACTTGTCAATTTCAAGTTTGCTTGCTGTTTTGTGGAAAATCGGATGTAAATAATTCGCTCCATATGGGGAACATAATAGTCTTTTTAAACTATTCATAGAAAACAGAGTTGCCTTTCTTAATCTTATCTCATTTATCTTGTTAAAGAGTCAAACGAAAACATCCTATCAAACAAATAAAAAGAAAAGAGAAACCCTAAATTAAAAAGGTACCGAGTGATTAAAACATATGCTATTCTCTAGTTCAAACTCATTAGTTTTTTAATCATAATTGTATAATGCAATCCGTTTCCATATCGTCAAAGCTAAAATATTTCATTAAATAGTGCTATAATAACCCAATCATTTAATTGAGGCATAGCATGTTATTTCTAAGCACTTTCAGCCTGCTTGTTGACACTTTGATTCTCACGACAGTTTGATTTTTTCTTAATTTATCGCTCCATGCTCATAAACACCGCCATTATAATTCAGGCTTCTGTATCCATCACTTGTGTATTTGGTCCGCACTTTATACATGTGTCTTGTATACTCTAGAACTGGATTATCATCAGAAGATAGCTTCGTTGCCATCTCGTGTAAACAATCTCAACCAGTGCTGTTTATAATTGAAAATTTAATCCTTGTAGAACAATTTTTTTATATCTCCCTTATTTTATTGTGATATGCGAAAGAATTTCAACATGGGAAGAGATATTGGATCCTACGTAGCGGCTTAAAGCTTACAACCCCACCTCTTACAAACAAAAAAGAGTATTGTTTTTATGCCGAAGCGGCATTGGGGCAAAGCCCTGATATTTCGAATAACTATACTGTATGCATAATTCTTTTCAGGCACCTATTATATTGATACGTCTACTTAAAAATTTATGATGCACCGCTGTTAGGCTAGTAATTTTACAAAATATAACATAGATGATCCTTGTTTTTAGCTCATTTACTTTTTAACAGCTTTCACTCTCATCTTCTTCAATTCTCACAATAGCACTTTTATATTTTAGAAATAAATTTCTCTTACTTTAAATCACTACCCAAGCTATATCAAGATGGCGAAGATGCCACGGAATAAACGGCAAAAATTTTGTAACGTTTTTAATTTCCCCTCAAGGATTGTGACACGTGTCAGAAGACTTCAAACCGTGGCTCGATCACTGGAAGTACTTTCCGGACTCCCACTAAAAGTTAATCAATATAGACGATAAAAAGGAGCGTTTCGCCTTATTTTCCTTTTCATATAGCGACAAATAACTATTCAATAGATAGGTGATAAAAAATATTTCCCCGGCATCATGGAAAGTGAAATTTCATTGTTACAGCCTCTTTTTTATAGACAGCCGCCACTTGTTTCTTAGAAGGCGAAAAACCAAGTTTAGCGCATAAGACATTGTTAATTGTATTGAATTCAAGTTAATCGTTCTTGTTTCCTACTGCAATCTTCATTCAACAGCTAGAAAGAGATTATCAACTACCTGCAATAAAAAGTTCATAGTGTATATCTTAACTGGAACGTGAAAAGACGTTTCTTTTCTCAAACAGAGAATCGTCCAACAAAATTGCTATTGAAATGGCGATCACTAGTGAGTCAAAGACATAATTTCTCATGAATACCTTCATAGGTCACACCTCGATACAAGAAGTTATCAAGCATCAATTGTTACTTTCGTTTCGGATAATCCTTAAATTGTAAACTTTTTCAAATTCTTCTTAAACATAGAAATTACACTTTTTGATGGCAGACATCATATGAATACCTCTCAGAAAGTTTCAATGCTCTAACACCTAAGGGTGGAGAAAACTAAGCAGAAGTTTCTTAATGGGAGCTCGAAAAGTCCCTCTCCTCCGAGCAGAACAGAGTTAAACGGTAGCAATAGGAAATATGGTAATATAAGAAAATCAGAAAAGAAATCAGGATAAACGGAATTGTGCAAAGTATAATTTATGACTTGTATTTCGACCGGTCAAGCCAGAATACTCTGAGGAAGGTTGGTTTGACCGGTCGAATTATAAGTCACCCATTATACTTTACACAATTTAGTGCTACTTTGACGTTTAGCCTGATTTCTTGTCTAATGTTTAGTATTTTGAACATCAGTCTAGGAATCCTTTTTTGTTCCGGAGCTGTGCTCCAAGTGGTACAGCCTTTTTGGATTCTCTTATTCTTGTTTAAAATGTAAGAATAGCTTAACAAACAGAAAAGTTGCATTAAGAAAGAAATGTGATCCTACGGGGCGAAGCAAGCAAACCAGGCTGTTGGAAATATAGGATTAGAGAGAAATCAGCAAGATAAGAAAAAAGCCAAATTTTGTGTAAATACCGCACCAATAAACTTTCATTAGAAAGGGAAACACATTTGTTGATAATATATAAAACACTTCTTTAATTCTTGTAGTGATAGAAATAGAAACAAAGGCCGATTTTCTTTTTATTTGTATCAGACTCTAATGGGTTTTCTCCTGTCCCTATTGGTGCGCATTTCAGTGACTTTAGCGTTCTGTAGGTAAATAAGATATTTATTAAGTCAAATAAGGGCGAAAAAAAAAATTCGATCAAGGTACGTCAATGGGATAGTGGAAGTAATTTCTTATTTCGTTATGGCTTACGATTGATTAGGAAACCTGGATGCTGTGTCTTAAAGTATTGATTTCTGTTCTTTATCCTTTAAACCCGATGCCACTTCATAGGAAATACAATGTAAACAGTTCTTTAAAGGAATGTAAAAATACTCAATATCGCATTCAGCAAATCCGATTATAACATAAAATAAATACTATTGATGTCCTAGTGCTGTATAGTGCTTAAAGTCACACCCCTTGTTATTTTCAGGTATTGTACAAAGTTTGAATATTTTGCAGGTTACAACATGAATCAATTTTATTATCAAAAAACCCATGTTATGTAAGTCTACTTGTATGAAAAACAGAAACGAGTCATCTTCACATTTCTTTGGTAAACATTCACTACATTGAATTCTGTATTTCGTTCGAGAGCGATATTATTTCATGTGCAACTGCTTCTGAGGCCGTCTAACTGCTGCGATAAGAAATACAAACGAGAGGTTACGTTAAGTACAGAAAGGTAGCTCTAGCTTTACCCTACTTTAAGGAACTATGAGGTATTACATGAGAATATTGACCCTTCTTACTCACGCTCAATAAAACTTTGGATCAAGATAGTTGATAAAGTAGATAAATCTCTGAATATTTAGGTAGCGTTTGCGGCCACACTAAACAAGTACGCAACTAAAATAAGAGTTGAATCAATATTATGAATTCAATCTACAGTAAACAATCTTGGACCTTGTGATTAACAAAGTTTTATCGGTACCTAGGTTCCTAGTTCATTAACAGTTATTAAAAGTGAAAGGAGACCTTCGCACCATGAAGAGAGCAAAAGGTCACTAAAGCACCGTAATTAGAAACAAAAATTTTATCTCATCCCAGCTAGTCATGATGCAAAATTCTACACAAAAAGTAATCAGTAATGAATACCACAATAGTATTATCTTAAGAAGGAAACACTTTGACATTTTCCCGTGTTTTCCCTGTTTTGCTTCATGTTAGTGTAACATTATAGGCCCAAATGGAACAAAATGATGCCGGATTGGCCTTGCATTTACTTTGAAACGTTTTCCTAACCGGCATCAATTGAAGACGCTCTTGAAAACGGAATCATTTGAAAAGGGTATCAGTCGTGTAGACACCTGAAAACGGAATGTTTTCATGCTGGATTCCATTAGAGCCAACAAATTGTGCTTTTGCATTATTCTGGCGCCGTTCTCACAAACCCTTACTTGCTGATGTTGAAATTGTCTCGTTTAGGTGAGTAGCATGCCTCTCATGGAATTCTTCCGTTTTCAGGTTTTTACATTGAAACGACTGATACTGTTTTCAATGACGCTGGATAGCAGACAAAGTAAAGTTATCAGATTTCACAGGACAAAGGTCTTGACCAAAGCTTTTGGTTACTCAGTACTAATGAGGTCTGGCACTGCCTTAACAATAATTTTACCTAGTAAGACCATAATCAGCGGTTCAAAGAGGTCAACTTGATGATAACAAATACTCTTGTCAAAATATATATAGTGCATAAAAATCTTCAAGATAAATGGAAATACGTGTCATAATGCTGTTCTCCGTATTTGAAGAATCACAATTCAAAAGCAGCAGCTTTCGTTGCTCTAATGGACCCCTGCTTGGCTTTTACAAAATGTTTGCAAGGACAAAGACAGCAATTAGCATCATTCAAAACTCATCTATGGTTAGGCGCCGGTAAACGTTCCCATGATTGATCAAAACTTCATCACAAGTGTATAAACTGGGTATATATAAAACCTTGAAGGCACTCACTCACTAATTCACTAATCCTCGAGCACCGTGCGGTGCGTAGAGCCAACTTAAAACACAAGTGCTCGCCAGTGCTGACGATCGGCAGCGAGTTGACTCCGCTTGAGGTAAAGGCACTCCAAAGGATAGAAGATCTTTGGCGACGACATCAAGCCATGAAGTGCGAGGTGCGCCTCGTGGGCGTCTTAATCCTGCTGCTGACGGACTAAAATCCAGGACCGCTCGGTATTCCATGATTCGAAGGCAGGCGCAAGATATGTCATACCATCGAACCCTTCTTTCTTGAAGGCAACATAATAGGATTCAAAAGCCATTGTCAAAACTTTAAATCACCAATCAGAATACCTTTGAATTTTTCTAGCGCCATTGTTTAGCTACGGAGAGACCACAGATCCCCAGAGGGTAGGGGGTGGGGGAGAAGCCAGTAGGTGTCAATGAGATAGAAGACCCCTAAGAAAATGGAACACCACTTTGTTTCAACGTCGCAAATAAAATTGATCAAACTGTGTGTAATGATGTAACCTGTTGTCTTGCGTTCTTAGTTAAAACAGATTGTTAAATTTTCTCTAAAGCAAGGAATAGACTAATCCACTAAGACAAGGGAATAGAGAATGTTGGCCACTATATTGTTGGGGTAGTTGATACGTGTAATAATTCTGTTGTTTTTTACAAATGTTTCTAAGCTCAGTGGCACATACTGAATGGCAATAGAATGATAACAGAATGTCAACATTTAGACTGTTAAGATACGTACCATAAATCAACCCTATATCTTACGCTTCTCTTGTTACAAACGGACGAGTCGTATCAAGCTATAGGTGATTCTTCTGTTTCCCAAAATTGATCTAGTCGAAGAACGATTACGTTTTGAATTATTGACTTAACTTTTTGTTCAGATTTCGTCAAGAACACTCCGTTAAATGACGGAATTCTCCACAATGACTTGATTGTCCCTCGAAGTAACAAACAACGACAGCAACAAAACACAATTTAAACAATTGATCTTCAGAAGAAAATGAAGGGAATGATAAAACGTTGACATTGAACTTAACTTACAAAGTAAGATATGGTCGTTCAATTAAACAACGTGTGCGATACTGAATTTTTTTTGGAAAGTCTGAATTTTTTAAAAGGATCCTTGGTAAGAGAAATCTTTTGATGTCATTAAGACTCGTTTCAATTTGTAGATTTAGTAGCCTCTTTTAGAGCTAATGTAAATAAATGTCGTTACGTTAAAGAAGCTTTCTTGGTTATTCGCTGAGTGAGACTTTTCATCTCTAATCTCATCCTGCGTCACTCTCGTCTTGCATCCATTCGAATCTGTTATATACATAACACCAAGTCGCTATCATAATTTTAAGTCGGAAAACGTATTTTGGTTTTTATTGTAACCTCTAATCATTTTATGTTTATCACAGGAATCATGCAATATAGAAACCACAGATCTTCCTTTGCCAAGTAAAGCAGAATGCAGGCCTTGTTTTACAGCAAACTCTGCATACTACGACTGCATGAATGTTCGATGCAATAAATTTTTGCACTACCAAGGTTGCCCAAAAGGTAATGAAACCATATTTTTGGCTACGTTCTCTATACAGTACTATTTTTAGATTTCTAAAAGATTTTTTTTGTATTTTTTGGGGGTGGGGGGTGGGGGCTGAGGCTTGTACGGCCATAGCTATATTGATATTACTAATATGAATATTTGCGATTTACTTAAAAAGAATAGTTGTCTATTAGCTCCTGAATATCTTAGGCATTTCGTGTTAGATATTTATGGCGGCATCATTCACAAGTAAAGTAATTTACATTGGGAATCTGAGGAAAAGTGACAAACTTTCACAACATGGGCCACGTATTTCATGACATATGACGACAGATAGAGGTTTGCAGAAATAGGTAACCTTTGAAAATTAAGCAAACGAACATCTTAATTTTCATCACATATGTAACTCTATAGTATGGTTCTCCTTCCCAATAGTGGCAGCGTAGCGATTTTCAGAAACTTTTACTATGCAGGTAGTGATAATATCCTGTGAGAACATACATGATATAGTCAGTAACACTTGGCACTATCTTGCATACCATGAAGATTGCTGATTGTAGCACTGTTTTACTGTTAAGTTCGAAAGATTATTTGTAGTAAACAGCTTTACGTATGTAACGAGAAAAAACTCTTATGACTTCAGTAAAGCTTCTCACCTGTTATATTCAAAAAGTTCATCGATATTAAATGGTACGTATGCCAAAAACAAGGATCTAAAATTGTAATCGAGGGTCCATCTTTATTATATTCATATATACATGCTTAATTATATTGCTGTTACTAATTTTTTGACTTTTCGAGAATGCAGGGGGTGGGGCGGGGGGATCATAATATCATAGTTGTTTTTCTTTGTAGAATAAATATAAAGTTTAGTAACAAATGTGAGATTGGCAGTGTTTGAATGAGTCGAATACCTTTGTGCAAAGAAAGATTTAATTACTTGAAGGACAGGATTTTTGTGCAAGTATTCCTTCAAACTCCATCTATCTGCTAGTTTGCAATGGTTTTCAATGCCGCATTTTCTAAAGGTTATGTATTAGATTATGCTTCTAGTTCTACTTTTCGAAAGGCGAAGGATTAAAGAAGGATTGGAGGACTCGACAATCTATTTTCCTGGAAATGTTCCATTAATCAGTAAATTATTAATGCAATATAAAATCTAAAGATTACCGGGGAATAAAACGAGAGAAATATATCACTATTACATCATATCAATTTTTCTCAACCGGAAATCGGAAATGTCCATTAAGTAAGTATGCACCTATCAAAGAACGGTTTTAAGAACATCAATAGAGCACTACATGGAAACATTGTGCAAGGGTCTCGAGAAATGGTGATGTTTCGAACAATCGACTGTCACTTCTGGTACTCACTTTCTGTATAGGTATGTCGAGCAAGAGGGGCGGGTGCGTATTTTTGATACATTTCTTACAGAGGGCGAGGGGGATACTAAAATGACTGTACCGAACCAAATGAAGGAGGGAGGGAAATGCCTAGCCCTACAAACTATTTTCTGTTTGAATTCCAATTTCGGTAACAATAAGGTTGTGCATTGTTCTTAGCTTTCAAAAATTGGTTTAATGTTTGAATTGACTTAGTTACCTTACATTAGTATTGTCAAGGGGACAGTTGATCCAGTACCCCAACTGCTGGGTTGAATTACGTAGACACGCGTCCCCCTTAATCTAAACATACTACTATACTATAGTGCTTGCTTACCACCAGGCACACTACAGTCACTACATGATTTTCCTTCTATCATCCATGAAATGACATTCCACAGACCACAGGGTAACACTATGATTTGTTGTATGTTCGCTGCTATATCAGTTCGCGTCCTAACTTCTATACTTTTAATTTTAAAGATTAAAGTAAGCAGAGAAACATCAGAGTTTACTCCATAAGGGTATCAACTATCTCCATGGATCAAAACAGAAGCAAAAACGGTTAAAAATATCTGCCTAAGAAGCCAATTTAGATATGATGCACTTATTTACCCCATGTTTTAGGGATGTTTTAGAGTCTAAAATCCCATAAATTAGTGTTAGGTATTTCATCTTCAACAACATCAACTTTCCTTGACACTATAAGAGCTCCAATGGGTCTTAAACTGTTTCTACGAACTTCCTACAGCCAACAAAAAGTTGTTTGATATTACCGACTTTCTGATTTTGCTTTCAACTGGCTTCTTTTCTTAGGTAGCAGATTTTGGGTGTACACTGCTGGACCAGGAACTGATCAATATGCTAGTATCAAGATGATGAAAAGGAGTTTCAGTACAACCGGTACTCTTACACTTTGCTACTGGGTGGTTGAACAAAAGAAACATGGTGGAAAAGTCTCAGCTGTACATTATGGAGAGCCGACAGACAGTTATTGCGACGACTTTGCTCTTACGTATGAAAGAGATGCCGCACTTGGATATGATACATTGCATATAGATGTACTACAGCTCAGGAAGAGTACTAGAGCAAGGACAAATGACCAGAAATTGCATCATGTATGCATTTCCTGGTCAAACTCTGCAGGACAATGGAAAATGTATCTTGACGGCAAAAAGGTGTCCTATGGAATAGGATTGAAAAAAGGTGAAAAGGTTAGGCTTGGTGGGACGCTTGCTGTAGGCCGGAACCTGGATAGATTTTTAGATAAAGGAAAGTGGAGGTGCACCCATAGCAAGTCTGATGGAAAATTTAGAGGAGAAGTGTCTGGTGTCTATTTCTGGCACAAGGTTCTTACAGATAAAGAAATCAGATTATTGTACAGGGACTGTAAAGTACCTAAAGTATGGAATTTACTTGCAGAATGGAAAGATGGAAGCGTTTCATTGCTGAAAGGAGCAACTAAGAGATATTACTGTACCTAAAATTTGCTACTATGACAACGTACTTATTGAGCAAAATTCTAGGTGTCTAGATTGGAGCACGGAATTTCATCTTGATCAGTTTCAAAATGGAATCCTTAATTGATTACCTGGCCAGACGGCAATGAAATGCTGTAAATACGGGCCCATAATGTTCGGTGACATTAAAAGGCCAGAGTTATGGGCCTTGCAAGTAGCATTAGCCTATACTTTTGAAAGCCCGGAGAAAGGAACAACGACAGCATATATAACGAATAGCATGCATATTCGTTAAGATAAAGGTCTTGTTCTGCCAAATGAAATGCTAATAGCTCAGGGAAGCCAAAGCAATAGCATGACTGTTGCACTTTGTATGGTACTTGTTGTTATTGAGTCTTAAGACATAGATGAATGGGGACAATAAAAATGTCAAAATATAGGGAGAAGAAGAAAAGTGGCGAGACAAAAAAGACGATGCGATTTAACAGCAGTAGTAACAGCGTATTAGTGGGCCGAGAAATAGTTATGTTGATATATCGTAATTGTTTAATATCTATTAATTAGTGATGATTAATAACAGTCCGAATGGGGGCACTATGCAGGTTGTGTACTGTAGAGTCTGGTCACCAAAAAACATTTGTATTTAAGTACGTTATACCTTAAAACGGAGGGACGCCAAAGTAACGGGCATAAAGAAAAACATGTGCGAAAGAGTGCGAACTAGGCATCAATGTTCTGAAAAAATCACACACTGCCATCAAGAGTCTCCTTTTTCCCCCCATCGGCTAAGCTTATCGTTTCATTTTGTCAGGAAGGGGGTGTGATTTTGGGCTGATCGGGGTCTAGACATGGCTAAATAAGCCCTCTTGCATACGTCAGCTGATGTCACATTTTGTTAATTCAATAGCACGCCGCTATGAAAATGTACTTAAAGAAAAATCCCATGTTAGTTTATACATCAAGTATTTATACATTAATACGTCATTAAAATGTATTCTTGATCATAATAATTCAATAAACACTCACTAGACGTCTACACGAGAGAAGTTTGTTCTAGCCATTTGACAGCTAAACATCGTTCATTGGTAAGATGTCTGTAACCTTTAATTCTAGAGTATGTTATTTTATAAAAATGTCATGTTTTATGGTATCAGATGTAGCTGTTAAAGCCATTTACTTAATCCGTGACATGTTCATTAACATTCATCTATTAACAGACACATTAACGATTAAGTAACATGACAACGTTACTTGATAAGTCGTCAGGTGCCAGTATGTTCAGCAGAGCGGAAAATATAATAAATAGGTAACTTCTACCCGTACCTATATCAAGAAGTACTGGTTTGCGGAATGAAACTTATTAACTTATGATGTAAATGAACATGATTATGAATGATACTTTTAATGGTTTGCAAAATTGAGAATCAGAACTGTAATACATGTCTATTCAATATTCGGAGATTACCCACCATCTTAAATTCGTGTTAGTTACATTGCTGAACATGTACCATATTGCACATGTTCGCTGGTTGTGTTCAGGATTTAATGTTGCCAGACCCACGAGTGTTTTCTCTCTGCTTTCACTTTCAATTTTTCTCAGAACCTAGTGCAAGTAAGTTAATCAGAAAGTAGAATGTTTTATGGATGGATATCTACATAAATAGAGCCATTATGGATTTTCATAAGAATATCTTGGCTGCGAAGCCATTTTAATTGTAAAGCTTAGCAACGGCTGTTTTGACTTAGCTTTAGCAGGGAATAAAAGAATGAATGATTTTATTGCCTGTATGCTGAAAACCAATGTTTATCTATAAGTGTTAAAGTCAACCATGTAATGCAATGAATCGACCCGCATATGTATAGTGGAAAAAAGCATTATTTGATATCTGATGTAATATAATCTATGTAATATTTTAAAATACATGCACTCAAGTTATAGAGTTGCATATATTTGGAGAATCAGATCATCTGCAATTCATCTATGTATCATTTACTCATGAATCAATGCCATGCCAAGATACCCCAGCGGATTGTAGCGACAAGGCAAATAACAGACTCTTTGACTCTCTGAGATGTTGCAATGTCTCTAATGTTGGTTAAGTGAATAACGTAAAACTAGGCTGGTTTAGTAGTGCATCAATCAAGGCAGTGACCTTTCTGTCATGCTATTAATGTTCAATTCAAATGGAATGTCAGATGACTAACATCACGTCACATTTACTTTACGTAGACATCCAAGTCTGTTCACATCGGCTAGACGACATAGTGCAAACAAGAAACGCAATTAAAATTTCCAACTATTAAAATCTGTACTGGTCTTCTTGTATGGATTAATGGAATGCCTCCTTTACAATTTCAAAACATACAGTATTTCACAGCAGTATAGCAACCAAACAAGCTATAGCCTTATTGAAAAACAAAACTGTTTACAATAGGAACACTCGACATGCCACGAGTATGGCAGCAGGCGTCGATAACTTTTAAGACTCTTGATTAAAGATGCATCACTCATAAAACATTTCAAGATCCATATCTGTAATCTAAAATTGCAAGAAAGCACAGAAGAACCACAGTGGCAATGTTTCAGATAGCAAGTACCTACCCCAACAAAAGCTTTTAGAGGTTAGTTCTTACCTGTTCGTCATATCGTCTCATGCACTTCCATGTTACCTGTTACCTCTCAATTTTTTTGGAAATCATTCCCACATAGAGATAAGAGACAAGCTACCCTCGTTATTTCATTCACTCCTCCTTGAAGATAGCATGAAAATAGCTACTAGAGACAGAACTTCCATTGATTATCGCAGCTACTGTCGAATTTCGATTGGTGTCGAGAAAACCTGGGCTGGCGTCTGAAAATTTTTCTCTTCATGTGATGTCGTCAAACCACAGGACTGTGAACAAAACCATTACAACTTCATACAGACGTGACGGACATCAATTCTCCCATGTTGATAGTTTATTACTCAGCACTGTCTTATATTCAGTTAGACTGCATTCTTAGAATGACGCAAGCCTTTGCAAAGAGATATCGAAGGAACTCATTTAAGAGCAAGTTATCAAAATGCACGAGGAGGAAATTCACATTTCAGGGTACGTTGATAACAATCATTGTAGGAATTGACAGGATCACATTTTTTACCATTATGAATGACTCCTACAACAGATTATACAATTAAATACAATATATATTACAAACGTTGTGATCATGGGCTACAAATAAAAGAAAAGATTAGGGTAAACGTAGAAAAGAGACAAAGGAAAATAGATAGAAAGAAGAAGAGCACGAGAAATTTCCGACGCACAACTGTTGAGGTTGAGGGGATTGAGGATTTATTTCTATTTACAAAGAGTTTTAGTTTTATCAACGTGATATTTTGCAGTTTAAGGTTTTATTGCTAGGGAGGTTAAGTTTGAGGTCTGCATCGCTCGAAAAATCAAGTATACCTGAAGGAAAACCAATATCTAATTTAGAATAATCAACGAAAAATTCTAAATCACAGAAAAGATCGAAGTCAATGAAAAATTGATGAAGAGCTCGAAATTTGTTTACTAATAGCTTAACGCCAAAGAGGCTGGAGATTTTAGAAATTTTTGTTAAGGAAGAAAACGTTATGGGGAGGGGTGTAGTAGGAATATTTTGTCATTTACAGCAGTATAAATTGTTTGCGGCCAAGCGACTTCCTTCAGTTCAGCAAGTTACAGTACTGCAAATGATAAATGACCGGTGTATCTAATGGTGATTTCTAGCGTCACATTTCTGTTAAAAACAGGGGGCGGGTATTTTCAAAACCCTTTATAAAATCATCTCGACCAAGACTATTGAGCTAAAATGCTTCATTGGCAAAAAAGCAATATTTAGTGATAAAGTCTGGAATGTATATGGTGTGAGGAAGAGACAGTGTTTTGTGCTAAAGTAACTGTACTGCTTTAAAGATGTAGAATACTTAAGTTGTATCAACTTCTTCAAATGTAACACAAAGGTCTTTTAATGATTTGAGAAAATTCGAGATTGAAACATTTTCGTCATATGGAACAATGAAGCTAAAATTCGCCCATGTTACCAGAACTCAACAACGATTTTAATAACAGTAAAGATTAAAACTTTTCAAGCACATATTTGAAATCAGTGAGGCCAGTGAGTCTAACTGAGTGTTTTTCAAGGAGTATCTTAAGAAAGGTAGCGTTTCGTCAAAAGCACAAACGTAGTGTACATCATCTGTCCCATTTTGCGGATGAAGGCGCGAAGGTTATTATACTTCATTTAATGTTGGAAGTGGTCTTATTAGGCTACAATATCATCAAGCGGATAGTTCAAGTGTGCCCCCAAAAAGTTTTTTTACACATAATTTACAGTGTGAAGTCATTTCCTTTACAAAGCCTCATCCGGACGAGGTGCAAGAAACCTATTTCCCATAATTTGGGACAGGACTATCTAAAAAACAGAAACATTGCAACAAACAAATATGAAAAATGTAGACAATATTAGATGGTAGCCAAAAGCTCTAGCCGGAAAAGCACATATTTGAAGAAATAGGTCCATTTACTTCCGGGAAATAGTGCACTTTTAGTAAGGCGTGGCACCATCGGCCTTTCCGTCTTGGTAACATTTACCTACCTTCTTATGATTCTGCATACGACACTGTTTTTCTTACTCCCCAAAATGGGACGGGTGGAAACAACAAGGTAGGGGGTCAAATGGAACCCTTTATCGTTATGTCGTTATTTGTGGTGGTGTTTCTAGGGCCGTAAACCCAGAGAGGGAATTTTGGGGCCAATACATCCTTTGGAGGGCAAAACTAATTACGCAATGCATTAAACGCTCTAATGCATTAGGTTGAGATGCATATCGAACAGTACTTAAAAGGAGCACAATTTTGCTTGGACAACAAATTTTGCTAAGAGGCACAAACATATTTTACAAAAATGTATAACTATGCAATATTTACAACCAGGAAATGGAAGAAGGTTCCATGTCAACTTAGGCAGCGCAAATTGTATACTACGTCTTACAGATATTGGATAGTCTTCTTGAAATTTCAGTTACCTTACATAGACCTATGCAATGATTGAAATACATAGCTTTTACTTTTAACTAGATATTTGCACTGCAAACGTACTAATTAGACATGCCAGACTTACCAAAAAGGACCATTTCAGAGCAAGCAAGATTCAAAGGAAAAATTAAAGATTCAGAAAAAATTAGACAAGTAAATGTAACTAACAAAACGCCGTTCTTCTAAAGGTATGAAGTCAAAAGAAAATTGTAAAAGCAAGGAAAAGTAGCTAGACTTAAAAAATTTTTGGCGCACAGATAAAAAAATAAAAGAATATCATAACATCAGATGCCTTTTTCAGGAGTGATTTTGCCCATGATCAATTTTGAGTATCTAGATAACCATTTCTGACACTTGTCTGTACTATATAGCTCAGAAAAACGTCAATCTTGAATGTTATCTAAGCTACCTGTGACTTTCTGGTGTTGTTCACCACAAAGTTTAAAAGTTAAAGGGCCATGAGTATCATGCATCTTGCCCTACATATTATCATACTATTAATGTAATCGTGAAAAACGTATTCTATTCATCAAATTTACCAGGTGACCAGAATTGGGGGCATTAAGTCCATGTATGATATAGTATCAATGAATGACACTTGGAATTCAAAGTAGAGCAGTCACCTTTAGCCATCAAACCTGTCATCACTTTAACTTAAGTCTGCAGAAAATAAATAGATAAGGGCAAGAAATAACATTGTAGAATATCGAAGACATAAATAGGTAAGGATACACTAGTGGTCTTCAGTCTGTGGTGCGATCCCCTAGTGGACCACAAAGCGTTTATGCCTAAACTACGAGCGTCGTAGAAACCGAGGCAGCGAATCAAACAGCAAATTCAGGTGTAAATTATTCATTTGTCTCGCAGCGTTTTGCTCTTTTGCTTATTATTTAGTTCCTCCACTGATGTGATACATCGAAACACATTATCACATTCTCACAATTGAAATCTTGGATTCGAATAGGTTCCAAAAAGGTGGTCCTGTTTAATCCCACCTGTGAACCTTTTTTCTTTTCCTTTTGTTTCTCACAAAGGGTGCATGTCGAGCAATTTGCATATTAGTAAGTACAGAAAGACAAATGGTCAATGGTTGTCAGTATGTTAAATTAGGTACCTACAATTTTCGAAACGGCCCATTAAAAATCGACCTTGTTGGTAAAAACAGCAACAATTTTAACAATAATATTTCATTCCATTCACCAACATAACTCACTAATACCTCTTATTCCGGATCTGATGGCATGATGCCATGGCATGGTGATACATTTAAGGGAGTCAATCATGATATCTATCATATTATATTGTATTCCATTAAATGCAACAATATAAATCGTCACTTATGATACAGTATCTGCTTCAACCTGTTGCTACAACCTGCTGTTGTCATTAGTCTGATATCCTTTCGGAAACTAAGCCTCAATCTAACTACTGTAATTTACACATTAAGTGACGGAACGATCTCACTTTGGCATATGTGACCCATTCAAAAATTTTACTTTAACGGTCTCTAAATCTAGATATATCATAAAGGGGTATGCTTGGCTGGCTGTCTGTCTGTCTGTCTGTCTGACTATCTGTCTGACTGTCTGTGTGTTCACCTCTCATTTGGACACCATTAATCTGATCAAGTTGCAACTCTGCGCACTAATCTAAATGAACCCCCACTGAGTGTACTTGTGGGGCTGGAGGTAGGCCTGTGGTCGTAACAAGGCTCGTGACCCATGTTATCTGTGTTTTTAGGGTTTTAGTTAGAAATTTAACGTGAAAACATAAAGATTTTTTATGAGCAGTTGATTTCCAAGTGTTTCACTCCAGCTCATATTAAACGTCAATAAGTACAACTTGAAGCCCTTTTAACAAAAAGAGGTACGTGAAATTGCATTTTGTGATATTTTTCGCCGGGCAAAGCTGGCGCCCTGGCTAGTCTATTCTAAAGCATAACGAACAGTGTAAAACTAAATAAATTGTAACTTTACATTACAAGTGGACATTCGTGCAATTGGCTCCAGCTACAACAACCGCTGCATGTCTGGTGGACTTGTGATGAAAAGTGTTCCATGTGAAGTCATGGTGATTCCATATTTTAAGTATCCTATCTCACAATGTGAGAAATCAGTTATTTATAAAGAGTCCAAAAAATGTCACGGTTTTACAGCTGAGAACCAGAGGAAAATAGTAGGCAAAGGAAGCAAAAGTGAGATATGCCAACTACAAAGCAACTGCAAAAAGATAGAAACCAAAAAAGTTGCACTAAGTTGAATTAAAAACCAGTCTAAAAAGATTTGGGTGCCGCAAATTTAAGCAAACTAGTAAACCGGCAAAATGGAAAAATGCTTATTAAACATAATTTTTTTAAAAGAAAAAAACAAGAAAAAAAGGAAAGTAAAAATAATTTAATATTTTACATGTTGATTGCAATCGGTAGGTTTATTGACATCATATCTACTTTTTTCCTGCTATTTACTGCCGGTGCACTACAAATATTGTACTTCACAGTTGAACATATAATGCTTTTCTTGACTCTAATCTGTGCTTACCACAATCTGTAGGGAACTAGAAAATGACATAAAATGCGGGGGAAGGTGATCACGTCACAAATCAAATGTTTTGGAAATGAGACGATTTGACTTAAGATATCTAAAGGCATCCCTGGAAGGTATCGCAAAATACTCGCAAAAGACCAGACCTGTAATGTATATAGTGCTGAAACTAAAGGTGTTTAAGTCTTAAAAATATCTGGTCAAATCTTTTTAAATATTGCTTGGTTCCTTACGTTAGGAACCCTGGTCAAATAATAAGGTTTTGTTAGAGAGATTTAAAACTTTAAAACCTGATATCTCGATGTTGGGAAAGGGCAACATCCTCAATGTTGGGCATTGACGTTTTTGCTAAAAGGGCAACATGAAAAATGAGTATTTTTTTCTCCATAATTCAAACAGATTCAAAATCGTGACGTCACATTTTCCCTCCTCTTTGTATTCTGCAATGAGTAAATATGACATGGTAGTACTGATGTTATAAGCGAAGTGTGTTATGTCGTCACAATCATTAGTCCCTGCCCTCCCAAAGATTGGCTCAGGGTCTGATCTGTTTTTTTAAATTAGGTAATCTGTGACATCGCCCGATAAGCTTCATTGAGGATCTGAGAAATTGCTGATGTCAAAATGTAGTGTCAGTTCAGAAGCTATTCTCTATGGGGAATATTTCTTCTTCTAAGCGAAGCATTTTTTGCTTCTACTAGCACATCTCTTGTGTAACAATTGATAACTAAATCCCTTCTGATAAGTTAATAAAAACGTAATGTCGTCCTGGTCGTGTTAAATAGGATATCAAGTTTTATGATTATTGAAGCATACTTATTACAGAAGATTGAGAAATTTTAATAGACAGGAAGTGAGCAACTTCTCAACTGTCACCTCGCTAAGATTAAGGAAATCCTTTAGGTTACAGTTGTATTCTACTATGGTATCACTCTTTGTAGACTAACTATGGATACCTGTTTGTTTCATATAGTTTTGTGCATATGTTTGCATATAATTCAGTTGTGCTTAGCAATATTACGTCGTTGAATCAACTTCGTTCGTTAGGCAACACCTTAAATCGACAGGTTGGTCAAGGAAAACATGAAAACAGCTGTTTCTTTAAAACAAGAAGATCCTTAGACATAACTACTGATTTTAATTGCAAATACACTTTTGATTGACAAAAGATTCACTTACTCTGTAAACAGAGAGGAGCTAGAACTTTGAATCGCATTCACAACAAAATGTTTATTTGCTTTGGAGCCCGCGGTTCAAACAACCGGACACTTAATTTTGAACGCGAAATCTCCTTTTTTCCGAAGTATTTGACGATAGATGTTATACCTAAATCATAAATCAGACCAGTCACCATTATCAAACGATTAGAAGCGATACAAGGAACATCCAGTGATCAAATAGTTACAATAAAGGAGAATGATCCTGTCCTGTATTTAAATAAACCAACCAGTACTGACAGTGTCTCAGAATACAAAATAACCTAACATCTATTATTTATAGCGCATTGTTTCAGATAGTTAAATTTATAATAATATAACTAATGCAGTAGATTTCTCATACTTCAAAGGAAACATGAATTGAAAGAGTTACAGTCACTTGCTACTTCTATAAATCCATCGCTAAAAATGAAATGTGCTTCTCGTGTGATATATATTGCTCTAGTTATTGACATTGTTACCAGCAATTTATTTTTAAAGTTAGAGGTGCCTACAAAAAGGAGATTTCTAATATTGAAATCAGAGATAGTGTCTAGCGTGGGTGAATGTTGTTTACGGTGTAAGACAGAATTTTCTTGTTCGGCCATCAAGTTCCAATTACAACAATGCTATCTTCTATCCGAGTCTGCCATTAATGGATCTGGAATTGAATGCACAGATACGGCACAGTACTGGGTGAAGTCCAAGGTAAGCCAAAATGATGCAACCTTCTTACCTAACTCCTCATTTGAATAACATTGAAAATACCACACCCTAAATCGTAGAGGATTTGACTTTTAAGCATTTAAAATAGGTGATCACTCAGAACTGGGTTGTAAAAGATGTTATAGGCGAGCGAGAGCGAGAGAGCTATTCTCTTATTCAGCATTTTACATACTTGTACTGCTAAAATGCTCTCGACAGAGCACTTACTTTCTGTGACTGTCACAAGTTATAAGTGTAATATCTACGCTCGTAGCCACATGTGATTAAAATGTGTGAACTTGTCGAATGAGCAAGTATTGGCAGATTAACTGTAGAAGGACAATACAGTTCACCTGAATTGCATGAGAAGTAAATGTAAAAGGACATAAGACCTACAATTATGTACACTGCAGATATATTTCGGATACAAGTTCAAGGTCTAATTCTTCTAACTAAACCAGCTGTAGTAGAATTAGAAGAAGTTTCAACGATAACTACACCAGCAGTTGAAAGATACAGCGTTTCTTCTTATATAACAATTCTTCTCAAGAAATAGTGAGACACTTAACGTTCTCTCATGATGGAGCCATTGTATACAGTACAGCGGCTCAAAAAGATCTATGTACGAAATAACTATATGATGTAACTTTTTAAAATTGGGTTTTAAACTCATT
>JAAAKL020005417.1:0-19345 GCA_010016065.2 Carybdea cf. marsupialis auct. non (Linnaeus, 1758)
CCTTTTCGGTTAACCATTCAGCTCCACGGACACTGATTGGTCAAAACAACACCAATCTGGCAGTCAGAATTCTGATTAGCTACCTTGTAAAACACAGTTGGGTAAATAGTTTCGTTGCTTCCCTTTTCAGGTTATTTTCTGACGACTTGTACTCTTAGGAGTGTTTGACGAAAACAGATTTTTAAGTGCAAAATGAATTCGCTATTTCGTGCAGTTTAGATTATTATCAATTTACGACGGTTTGGAAACTTTCCATTTTTATGATGTGACTTCAACTGGCTTTGACTTTGGTAACGTAAAATTGTTCCTCTTTAGTAACCTGGCCTCTTCGTGGTTAAAACAGTTTAGAGTGAAGCTGAAACGCACGATGGCCTACTACAACAGGTCAATCCAAACTTGGATGGACTTCAAGGGTTTTCGTAAGATTGCCTCTCAAAATCTTACTGAAATCGACTGCGCAGAAATTGAACTAAAGAAGAGTCGAGATTTGCCTTGCAAAAAATTCATTGCCTTGAAGTAAGATACGTAAAGAATTTTCTACTCTTATTTAAACTGGATTTGAAATTCTAGATCTGAGAACTTGGCGTAAAGCACAGTGAAAACCCCAGAGGAAACCGCTACTTTGCGTAGCTAACCTCATATTTCTCTAGACGTATATTTCAAATGATTTGGACGTTCCTATTAAACGGCAAACAAATATACGGGACATTTTCATTCTGATAGCCCAATTTCTCTTAAGGGTCTGGGCATCAACTAAAAAACTATAATGCGTGCGGCGAAAAGAAGTCTTCTCGTTGTCAAAAGATTCGGCTTCAAGTTGCCATTGCTATATTTTCCTCACATCCATGATAATCATTTTTACTGTTGTCTTAAAATTCATAATACACAGCGGTCTTCATTATTTTCTATGCTTGAGTTCATCTCCAAGGTTTTCATGAAAAAGTCTTTTGATTAGCTTAGAACCTTTTCATTGCGGATTAATCATTATGTACATTATAGGTTTGTTTATCGCAAATAGTCCTCAAAGGAATTATGAGCCATCGGTCTGACACTACAGATTCGTATCAATACAACCACAAGTTCTGGCCTTTTTCTCTGAAATAATTACACTTTCTTCATGATATCAGACACTTGCTGGACCGGTTTTGTTATTGGCACTAATGCTGCTCCGAAAACAAGCCAAATTTTGACCTTTTTTGTTCACCCTGCTCAAGGTCGAGATCCACTACTAGGAACGGGGTTACGTTTCCCCTTCGGATGACAATCTGTTCATGCTCGCAGTCCCCCCTCTTTTTTTTCTCTCGAAATATAGTTTCCCATTTCACGAGAGCAAATGGCATAGTGACATTGGCGTGTTTGTGATGTTGACACTCGCTTCACATCCGTTCTCCACTGGTGTCTACCACTTGGGGGTATGGAGGTCAATACAAGATCTACGATCATTAGGGGCCAAGTCACAAGTTACTGGATGGACAGTAGGTGATTTCAATCCACTGACTCAATAGGAATAAAAATGCAAGATGGCTAGGTCACTCGAAGCTTCATATCAGTTTTTTCTAGCTTGATGCAATGCATGATACTATTGATATAGGTAAAACCTCATAAAATGGTAAACTAGCTATGAAGTAGGCACCCCCTGCGCCAAGATTGGTACGGCCTTGGATGGGTGGAAGTCATCAAGCTAGTGCCTCCTGTCGTGTTTGAAAATTGGAGTCTCCGACTAAGTTCACGTGAAACTTTCAATTATGATCAAATTGCGGAGATATCCATACGGTCAATTGATAGTACGTTAAGAACATGGTACATGGATAAAATCAAATCTTTTAAGTAAAATATCTAAATTTGTCAAAAATGGTAGCACGGCAAGTGGAAGAACCTTGTCCTTTCTTTCTGGCATCGAAGGCCATGAAAAAGACATGCATTTTTAACTAAGCAAAGACTCCCTACTTTTATAGTCAATTTCTTTCGCTTTCTAGCCTTTCCTTCTTCTTCATGTATCAGGTCCTTTGGTAGCCATCAAGTACTATGCTCTCTCCTGCATCCAGTTCACCGACTGACCACATGACTTAGCTTTTCCCCTCAGAAGGAACAATTTATTTGAGGATACTATAAGCGGAATTTCCAGATACGACAAAACTGTGATTGGCGATGAATAGTTTTCAATTGCCGCAGGAAAGAAGTACTTTTGACATTAAATCGAAACCTATTAGGTTTGGGGGAAAGATATGGAACAGTGTACACAACCGTTTTTCATTAGGCTGAAGCATCACGCAAAGGGGACTTCTGCTCTTGTGTCTCTGCCTACTGGCAACCTTAATTGATATATTTGACAACTTCCACTTGCTAAGGAAACTACGATTGCTGATGTGACAAACAGTCGCAAAGGCATGAAAATGGTATTACAACGACTCAAATATGCTGAAGTATGCCTCAAATTGTAATTTGATTTAAAATCTTTTTAAAAAAAATCCTTGTGGTTTAAAAAACAAGGAAACAAGAATTGAAGATGACCGTGTGAATCACGGGGTCTTGTATGAAATGACATGGGGTGGAATGCCTGCCTACCTACAACTTTCTACCTGTTCTCCCTTAAGCAATAGCTTGGTAGCTGATTCATAAAAGATGGGGGAGCTTTTTGGGAAATACGTTCTATTTATCTGGGTTGGGTGAGGGGCGACTCACATCAATGCGCTAACAATGACTTTAAACTTTGGTTTTCAATTTGAAATGAAGTAGCAATGTTTTGTCGATGACTTTATAAGAGGTCACGGTGTGCCCTCAAATTATCGTGCTACCCAGATATTGCCATATTGCTTCGCGTTTTCTGACATGTGTTCCCATGGATCCTACCTACCGTACATGCAAATGCCGATTTCTGCGGAGAAACAATGCCCAAGCGGGGCATACAAATGGCTCTAAGTGAGAATTGCGGCCATTTGAAAACAATGCAGCATATTGTATAACGAATTCAGTCGTTGGGAGGTGCTTATTTCAAATCTTACCTTTAGTAGTTCTCGTGCAAGGGAGGGTGCTTATTTAAGAGGGATCATTACATGGCTATTGTAATAATGAGGATATAGAATTTTTGGTATCGTAAATAATTGCGTCGGTTATTAGAAATGATGCACAACAAGCATCTTCTCTTGGTACATGTAAGAAAACAAAATTTTTAAAAAATAAGGTAAAAAAATTCCTTCAATGATATCTGATACGAGCATGGAATATGTAGAAACTTCATAAATCAACGCTTAGTGAACATTGGAGCTGATCCCCAAAACAATTTCCCCATTGAAGCTGAGGTATATGTCCCTTGAAATGTTTCCTTGAACCCACTTTTCCAGCCAACTACCATTGCAATTATGCTCTGAAAAGTTTGATGTGATCTTCAACGAAGTAAACGGCTTTTTTTAATATTCAACGATTCACAAACATCCCGACATTCCGAGCCCCTTACAAGAGTAAGCAAGCCTTTGTACAAAAACTTCCTCTATTGTTTTGTAATTGGGAGCCTGTCGACAGAACAAACACAACATTTTCATCTCCTTGTTGACTCCAAACCAACAAATTTCGGCAAGTTACAGGTCAATTCCGAGTTTCACATTTCCCTAGAGCTTTGCAAGGAAGGCAACAATCTTCGGTATGAAATTGGAAGATGCTTGTTGTGATAGTCATCTCATACCATGAGAAGTGTTTTCACGATAACGAGAGCAACTATTGACTACGTTTGATGATTTGTTGCTATTTATTACTCTGAAACTGTTGATCTCGCTTTTACTTGTTGCGAATTGAAGTGCAAGGCCGTAGGATTTTGTACAAATATCCCGGAGTTTGTGCAGCAGTCCTGGAAAATACCAAGGCAAAGCAGGAGACATTTTGTAAGTTTCATTTCAAAACATTTGAGTTTCTGCTCGGCTACGTGTTTAGAAGTACTGGATCAAGAGTAGACTGTACGTACATCAAATAGTGCACGGCTATGAAACCGGCATTTTAAATGCATCTAAATTTAATTTGAACGTCACTGTATCGTCACATTCTGGTTGGAAGTATAGAATGCAGTGAAGATTTTATAAGAAGCTTCTTTTCTGTCAATACGAAACAGGAAGAAGCCTTCTATAACATAACATATACTTGAGAAGTTAATTACGACATGCAATGTGTCCTAGAATGGGGTGCTGTAGTAAGCCTAAATGTACGCTAAATATAATAGGAAGCTCTGTGGTGTATCGCGACTTGAGGACTTGAGCCCGAAAAGAAAAAGTAAGCATAGGTACAACACGAGAAAAAAACAAAGATAAATACAGTATTTTAAGAATAAGATTTCAGTAAAACTGACAAAGTTACTTTTATACCAGTTTGTATAAGATTTTCCTTTCTACTTTAGGGACCAAACAGTCCAGTTTTATCCTTGCTTAAACTCTGTAAACACTGCTACCAACCATCTTTTGTCTCGATCGAGATAAACGTGTATGCTAGGTCGCGCAAGACATTTTCTCAAGTTGTTTTCCTTTGTGATATGTTGTAGGCTCCACTATATTTGATTCCTATATGTTGTTTACTATTGTTTTTATCGTGCAATTTCTTATTATTGTTACTTTAATCAAACTATGAGTTCATACACAGTAATTAAAATGATCACAATAAATTTAATCACAATAACATGAAACTTCTAATGACCAAACTGTAACAACGACGGTTTTGCCAGTAACCCATTAAACTCAATACCCCAGAAAACTAATTTAGCTTGAGGAGTGGGGTTGGGGGTACTACTACCAATCTTAATTTATATATAGCATACGGAGCTCTTGGTACCTGGATTTGATGGCACGCTGGGGCACTAACGGCACTACACCGATGCACACAAATAGTACAATTTGACTCCAGATATCTATACGCAAGCCTAGAATAGCACGTTTCGCAAAATACCAGACTTGAAGTGTAGATACTGTTTAAGCGAGAGGCGTTTGAATCTCAAAAATCTCTGCTCAAAATTCTGTTAAGATTTCTTGGTTCCTTACGTTAGGAACCAGCATCAAATAAGAAAGGTTTTGTTAGAGAGATTAAAACTTTGAAAGCTGATATCTAGGTATTGGGAAAAGGCAACACTCTCAATTTTGGCCATTGACGTTATAGCTATTAGGGCAACATGAAAATCCAGTATTTTTTCCAGCCTAACATTTTCAAATCGTGACGTGACACTTTCCCCTCCGCCTTGTAGTCACTATGAACGTGAGTGTCTACGTTATGATGTGATGCAGCGTCTGTGTTATATCTCGCACAAATCCTTCGAAAATTAATGTGCAGCTTTAGGTTAGGCGATAATAGTGGAATAGAAAAGTGCGAAGAAAGGAGCTCTTGTTCATGAAGCACAAATCAAGGTTTACTAACGAAACAGGAAGTTTTAGATAAAGTGCTCTATTTTGTGTGACCACAGAGTAGAAATCTGAAATCTGAACTCTGCGAGCGTTACTAGCATTCGAGACACGTCTTCTTTGCAGTACCATATCTCATTATTCGTAAATAAAAAGGTGCATGATAAAGCACGAGTCTTACTTGGAGGGGGTGAGGAGGGGAGACAGCACTAACCACCCTCTGTTTCGAGTTGTAACATACCTGATTTCTGGGCCATGGCTATATTTTGTATCAAAACATTTGATTCCAGTATCGTTTTCTTCCAGAGATTCTTCTTATAACAATCACAATATATTCTATAGATTATATGTGCTAGAATTCTTATTTTCGGGTCTGCCAATCAATCAGTCAGTCAGTCAGTCAGTCAGTCAGTCAGTCAATCAATTAATCAATCAGTCAGTCAGTCAGTCAGTCAGTCAGTCAATCAATTAATCAATCAGTCAGTCAGTCAATCAATTAATCAATTAAACAGTAAATAAACTGCTCAAATCAACAATTGAGTCTTGATCTATCTACCTATCGATTGATCACATAACATCTATTTTACCAGTCAAGATCAAGTGGTAGAAGAGCCACCGTTCGACCCTTAAATAAACTCTAACTAAGCAACTCTCCCCTCTATCAAATATCAACGCGCTAATAGTCAGAGAAGCATGTTTTCTTTTAGCATCTTGGGCAAATATTCCAATTTACTAAGAGAAAGGACAACCCTGTTTCACTTAGATATTCAGTCACATGGATTTTGATCCTTCGCTATGTTTAGCAAAACTTAAATGCACGAATTGTATCCTCTCAAGCTACTGCTTTGTTACCATTCACTAAAGTTGACCAATTTTTAACAGCAAGAGAATGCCCGAGACGATTCTGTGAAAATTTGGAGTATTGGCATCGGTAATCAGGCCTAAACCACGGGGTGTTTTGTCACTAAATGTGATATGAAAAGCGTCGGAAATAATATCCTTAATTTTCTGTACTCACCAAATTTGGTTCCAACTCTCCATTAATGAGCATCGCATCCAGCTTCCCGCCGTTCTGAAGAACAACCTCTCTTCATAATGCGACTTTAGTATCGAGCGATCACCATCCAGTTGATAAATCTATTCAGAGCTCATTTAAATTATTCAGCCTCAGAAGACTTCAGAATTAACTACAAGACGATCTATTTAAGTCAAGAGATTACTACAACTGCAGTCTCCTACAAAAGTGAAGGCGATAATCTTAGACTCACGTTTAGATGTTCGAACGATAATTGGTTTCGTTAAATGTGTGGATACTTGTTACTTTACGTACTTTAGCTGATGAATCGGTCCGGTGGGGGGTATATCTGGTATGTCAGTGAGATGTTTAATTGTCAAGTCTATCGTATTCAATAATTGAGTCAGTAACGGATTTATCACTGCTTAACTCTACACCAGACACTCGTCACAGCGAATCGGCTGGAGTAGTAGAAACTTTCCGTAAAGAGTCACAATGGAAGGTAAGTAGGTCATCCATATATGCATGTATAGAGGATAACAAAACCGTGCACGTAACTAAATACTAGAAAATTACGCTAGAGAGCATTTCTTGATTGATGAGCGCTGTTCTCGCTCTTCGCTCTAGCGTTTAAGAATTCTACCTCCGGTTTTAGTATGGTTTGTGAAATAAGTTGCGAGCTCGCGCAAAGAGGGCTCCTTCTGCTATTACTTTATCCTGTTGCGCTACGGAGAAGTATGCTTTTGAGCACTGTTAAGTCATTTATGTACACATATGCTTCTTGTTGACCTAAGAGACAAAAAAATTGACAGAAAATATTGACCTCTTGAAATGGTAATATTGACTTGCTAAATGACTCAAAGTAATAGAACAAATCATATCCTTTCCTAATTAGTTATCAAAGCTGGAAAAAAAGTCATTCAGTTCACATGCTTTTATCACCTCGCTACTGAGGACAGAACCTGCAAGCACGGCTGTTTTGCGGAGTTGTAAACAAAGGCAACCCTCGCAGTTAACTCGGGTGACCTACAGTATTTTGACATAATTAAACAGTTTTCTGACATGTATTCAACATCGACGATATCACTTCCTAAAGATAGCGAGGTCTTAAATTATTCGCATATGCAGTTTAGTTGTGTTACGCTTTGAATCTTAAACTGCGCCTTCTAATACAACCAGATGATTGTAGGTTTTTGGCATGCGGGCCTACGTAAAAGGCTAATCCTCCCGGAACAAAATTTCGGATTCACAGCAATACTCCAAGATCTACTCACAGAAAACATAATGATAAGGGTAATGAAAGCATATAGGGAAAACTTCAAATTGTAAATTTTTAACTTACATTAAAATAAACTCATGTCCAAATGATTATTTTTAACAGGAAGAGCGGACGATCAGTAGAAAAACGAAGGGTCACCAGTTTTCAAGTTTCGAGACGCAGAAAGACTTTCGGGTCCGAAAATATGCTACCCAGCCCTGCATTTACTACATTTATTTACATTTAACATCTTCTTTCTTTATCGGATGCACATGATTACCAGTTGCAATAACTTTTAAGCACTTTTACCATTTTCGATCCTCTCTTGCATTCTCTGTACAACTTTGCTAAAAGTTTTCGTCAGACACTCCAGACGATCGCTGTGACCAGTGTCTGGCGAAAGGTTTGGTACGACGAATCCGTGCAACTTAGTTTGCACATGTAGTACTACTAATCCAATTTGGGAAGCAGCAGTTCTTTTCCCCTGATTTTTTCACCGATGTCAACATACGTCGCTTGTATGATCTGTGAGCCATGACCTTCCTTCATCTCGCAGCCGCACAAGTTGCTGGAGTCAAATTGCAAAAAACCAAATTTTATCCCACGTATATCTCAGGGTTTGCATCGTTTTTCTTTCTGATGCTTAACAAACTAGCTCACGTGTACCCGGATATTTCCACTCCTTCTGAAGAGGCGACGCTAGCGATGACTCTTTGATAGTTGTAACAAAGCGACACAGTGGATCCTAGTTAAATCGGTCACGGAAACTGATATTGTTTTCCAGTAACCATGAAAATTATAGTGACTGTTGGAAACGGTAATCGTGTGAGATTACGTCGCCATGGAAGCAAAGGCTTTGGCGATTGATATGTAAAACGTTTTTCCAGGTGCCCCGTAAAAATGATTCATCATGAAAGATCATTTTGTTAGAGAATTTCTGAGAATTTCTGATGCAGCCCATCACATCTTTGACCACTCTACCTTTAAGACTTGATTGGTTGTTTGTATGGCATAGTCGCTGCATCTAAGAAATTTTGTTAACCTGCGCCAGAAATTAAAAACACCAAGGATGCTTCATACTTGCGATGGAGGATGTGTGGCCTGCATTAACTAGTAAACGGTCATAATGAACTTGTTATTGGATGTGAGCTAACACATGTTGACAAAACACATGACATCCTTTTCTCGTCTAGGAATCAATGGAAGTTGTGGCGTTTTGTAACGTCAATTTCAATAGCTCTACTGTAGCCTGCGAAATTTCTTAATTTGAAGTCCTATACTCTTCCTTGGTAGGATAAAACTTCTCAAATGGGGGAACAATTGAACAGCACGTTCGACGTAACGGATAAATCATGGCCATTTTTACCACTGAAAATGAAATTTGGAATCCTTCTAGGATGTCTCAGTGCAACGGGAGCATGCATGAACATCCTTGCTTTGATCGTCACCATCAGAATTGGACGAAGGCATCGAGGATCTCTAAACAATCTCATAATTGCATTAGGATTTGCTGATTTGTACCTCCTTGTATTTGGGTGCGCCCCCACGCTCCTGGTTTACGGCACCCAGAAATGGATTGGCGGATCAATCATGTGCAATTATCAAGGATTTGTTGTTAATACGGGGACCATCATTACAGGTGGATTGACTGTTGCTCTTGCCGTTGATAGAACAATTGCTGTCACTAGGCCTTTCCTCTACAGAGAAATGGCAAAAGTGGGACGTCATTGGCTGGTGGTATTAGCGGTTATTTTCCTTGGTTTGATTATGGGTGTTCTGCCATTGGTTGGGGTTGGACAATACAAGAGAAACCTTACAGGTAGGGTGATTACTGATAATAATTATGATGATGATCATGATTATGGTAAAGTAATGATAATGACGATGATTATGATAATTAGAAAGATGATGACGGCGACGATGATAATGATAATGGTAATAGTGACGATGGTGATGATGATGATTATGATAAAAATCGTGACGATGGTGATAATGATGCTATATTTAAGCTTTAGGTATTCAAAAAGTTTGCTTATAGTATAGAAAAATAAAACTGAAAGAAGTAGTGAAAACCTTTTGTACTGAAAAGCCTTTTTCGCATGACACTCCTCAGAGTGAAAGATCGATAGAATTGAATATAAAAAGGAAGCAATGAAACTAATACCCAACTGTGCTTTAAGAGTAGCCAATCAGAACTCGGATTGTGTTTTGACCAATAACTGTTCGCGGAACTGCGTGGTTGACATAAAAAGGCCCTATGAAAAGATAAGTTCTTCTTGTCTACAAAACAACGGTTTACTTGCATTGATGTGCACGGATTCTACAACGACCTAATGAAAAAAGAGGCTGGGATAGGGTGTTCCTTATCGGCCTATTTGGCCCACAGCTCAACAACAACACATATTTCTATTTAATTGTACTTACGTCGTCTCAGCTTAGGAAATCAGTAAAGCACTTTCATTACTACTGTTTAATGCAAACCATTGGTATAGCGTGTGGAACACGTCACATTTTATCAACATTTAAAAGGCGCGGCTATATTACATATCGAGCCGCTGTTGTCTAGTCGTTAAGGAGTCCGACTCAGATACTAGAGGTTGTGGGTTCGAATCCTACCTAGCCCAATGTAAGGATCATCGTCGAGGAAAGGTAACGGGAGCCTATCCCTGTAAATGTGCTCTCTCCAGGGCATTTCTCACTCTGGCTAACTCGAGTATGCCACCAACAGCAACAACAAAAAAGTACATATCACAGAATCATGCGACATTTCTGATAGAACACTAGATTTTCCTAAAGGATCTTCCTTCAATAAAACAGTATGGGAGAGTATATGAGATATCTTGAGAGTGATTTAACCCTCCATAGAAGGTTTACGAAGCTAAACACCTCCTATCTAATTTGGACTGTGTACTTGAATTTTTCCGTTCAATATCTTTTCAGGAACCTTTTGCACGATCGACATGTTTGCTATGGTGGCGGCTGACATCGGGGGAGCAGTCCTGTATTGTATACTTGGCTTCCTAATGGTGGTTATTACCATATATTGCAACGCACGTGTCTTGTATCAGATTAGAGTGATATTGCGTGACAGAACCCATTTATCGTCCCAAAGGCAATTGGCAATCCGAAAATCAGACACGACAGACAGTAGGAGGCGAGAAAGGATGCAATTCCGTCGAGAGAGAAATCTTGCAATTACAGTATTGGCGATGTCCATTGTATTTTTATTATGTTATTTCCCTTATATGGTGAGTACAATTTGCATTGCATTAACTACCAAAGAGTCTGGACACCAGAAAATTCCGGACATTAAATTTTCGGGCAAATTTGAAACTGGCTATGGCTTCCCAGGATATACAAAAAAAATTGCAATTGAGATTGAAAATCGTAACGTGTCCTTGAAGGCAGAACACATTTGTCGGATACTCGAAAGTTCGGTCACAATTTTTCTTGAAACTGAAGTATTGAAGTAGGCCCTATATTATGATTCAAGTAGCTAACAAGGGGCCAGCCATATGTTATTTGTAATCGATGAAATAGGGTTGGAAAATGTCGATTTGTAGAGATTTGATAGAAGTGAATCTTTTTCACTTTCCTCTAGTATCTCTTCAAACTCTTTCAATGCCTAACAACGACTTACGTTGCATACAATTAGTAAAGTAAAAAAAAGATAATTTCCTGAGAATCGTAGTTTTATGATGACTACGTCTACGACACGACGAAATATATTCGAACATTTCGAACATTCGAATTGAGAGAGCATATACGATGTGTCATTTATAACGGTTCTTTTGATAGATGGGATGAATCGCAAATTAATTTCTGAGAAGTAAGAGATGTGCCCCCCCCCCCCCCTCTCTTTCCATGACAATCTTCGTATATGATTTACTCTAAACAAAAGTGATACATTTAACAGATAGGTTTGCGACTATTGCAACGGTCATTTCATTTAAATTACCCCCAACAGTTTTGAGGCCACTGATCTTTTTAGTGTTGCGTAAAAGTAGCCCATGTTCAATGCAGTGATCGAAGTAGTTAAACACTAAGGTGGGTTGACGGAGATCATGGTTGCCGAAATCCTAACAGACAAAAAAATTGGCATCTTTCATATTTAGATGGGATAAATAAGCCGAATTGTTATTAATTATAGAAGAGGAAGTAGTAAAGGTGGAGAAGAAGTGGGTGGAGAGGTAATAGCAGATGTTGTAGCAACAGTTAAAAGAGAAATCGTTGGAGGCACAGATCTAGAATTAAGAGAAGGGCAAGAAGGGCTGAAGTGCTAGAATTGACAGAAGAGCAGTACAAACCGTTCGAGCAAGTTCTTGGAGCACATACGCACTAACGGTAGTAGTAGAAACAGGAGCATGGGCCTGTGAAATAGAAGCAGGCGTAAGAATGGGTCTCTAGAAATGTACAGGAAGACCTTTGCTGGTTGAAAGCTAATGACTGTTCATGCTGTCTTCTTTGTTGCTTGCATGACTATGTGCCTGCATCGTTCGTCGATATAAACACCTATTTGAGAAATGCAAGATTGATTAACTATTGGGGAGAACTAGTGAGAACTTCTGTGGGCCATTAACCTACCTGAGAGTGTAAACCAAGAGTACAATGTGTGTACCATCCAGGTATTCTGTCCCAGTTGGCCATTGTAACGCACTTCAGCAAGCTTCCCAAAATTGTATTGCCCGGGTTCACCTTACTATCCCAGTGACGCTAAAAGCATTGCCTTTAAATTTAGCGTGAAGATAACAAGAAGAAAAAGGAAGAGGAGAAGGAGGAGGAGCTATGACGGGCCAAGGCAATGATAGCATTGACAAAGTGAACGACGGAACATGACACTGGCTTAGCATTTAAGTGCCAGAGCGTCACAAGTTTATGCCATTCCAACAAGGCAACGGAATTTGATTTTCATATAATAATATATAAAGTAACTACTTTGAAGGAGCCCTTACATATATTTTCTTAGATTTCTAGGGTACAACTGACAATTTTTTAAACGAAATAAATACTTGTAATGTCTCTTTTCTGTCCCCATGTAGGTCCGCATTATTTGCAACCTGGCACAGACAATGAAGGACGCATTGCTTGATGTCCAGATCGCACGACTGCTGCTATTAAATTCCGTAATAAACCCATTTATCTACACCTTCTTTCGCAGAAGAGCGAAAATCGAACTTCGACGCTGGTTTCGTTCATTAACAGGTGTGGTAACGGGAACACACAGTTCATCAACGCGGAGTTCTTACCAATTTGGATCAGATGGTTTAGGAGATAGTCGACACAGTAAAGGAGTCCCAGCAGTTGTCGTGTCACAGGACACAAAAATATCCGATTCATAGCTGTTTATTGATAGACTTTATGTAAATACATCTTACTTTTAGTGGAAAGGAGGGAGACAATTGTCTGTGACCCAAAGCCTCGGTAAACTATTTGCTCCAAGACATGATTTTGAAAACCTGATGCCATTTTCCTGGTTAAAAGGTGCTCGCAACTGTCCATGTGCAGATTTAAATTCGAAATAATGTCGGTTTAAAAACGCATCCCTACAAAATTGGACAGTAGATCGGTATGTAAGCAGACTTTGAAATAGTCCGCATCCGCATAGAAATGTAGCTTACAAACAACATGTCCTATTAGCCAAGAATTATTACCCCGGTAGGCGGCATGAAACACTAAAGCTGTATGGAAAACAGGGTATCATTATGCTGGCAAGCTTGAATAATGTTGCAGCAATCATGGTCACTTTCCGAGATGCCATGTTGAATTCACGGCTCTTGAAAACGCATAAACAGAAGAAGTAATTGTAGTGATACCAAACTGCTTGTAAATGGTAAGCGACAGTATGCCAAATTCCGTTTGCAACTCAGCATTATCTCTGATAAGTCTGCAGAGGAAACAGTAGACTGCTGAAATGTTACCTGTGTTGTAGGAAAACAAATTCGTTTGCCCGTTCAACTAGAGTTATAGTTCCTAAAATATGGACACCAAGGGAACCAATAACCGTTGTAGTTAATTTCTAGCATGAATAGTGAAAAGTTTCCCTTGGTTTTCGATAAGGCAGTTTAATAGCAGCACCGAAATATTATCAAAGAATTTAGGTATGCATGGAATTGGCAAAATACAACGAAAGGATTTTTTGAAGAGCTACATGATAAGAATGGACTAAAACTGACGCTCCCTCAAAGTAAAGATTTGAGAGACTGGGTACGGAAGTGCGATACCCACTGATCTCTAAAAAAGACTGGATCGAGCTTCCCATTGTTCCCAACTACGAAAAAGTGTAGTCACGAATACTGGCCTCCATTAGTTAAAATAGCTCGGGAAAGTCCGCCATGTTGCGTAACATTGTTTATAAGCTTTGTGTGATGTGGACTGAAATGGCGTCCAAAGTCTGACCTCACTTTCAGACGGAAGATTCTCGATCCAGTGGTTTTTAGAGATCAGTGGTGATACCCTGTACAGGAGACCTTGAAACAGCAAGCTCTACACATATTAGCTTGCAGTCCTTTGTACAAAGCGAAAACTGCCTGCTAATACAAATAACCTTAGAAATTCAGACAAGCACGCGCTATCACATGGCAACCACTCGTAGACTTATTGATTTATGACTTAAGATACATCGTATGTATTTAGAATAATAATATAAACTGCATAGCATATATGTACGTAGATGTCGTATGTAGTTTGTGTAAATATTACGAGGTGTACATCCTTTTAAGAAAATGAGCCAATGCTCGGACTGCTTCTCCTTTTTTTTACTTTGGCATCTAAAAGGCTACTTGCACATCATACTTCCTAAGTATGTTTTAGTCTTCAGCTAGTTGTCCGATATGAGTTTATCCCGCGAGCATGATGACGTCATCAATTTTAAGGTTCTAAGGTGCACACGGACAAGCGGTCACATCAAATTCGGAATGCTGTATGCCTGATTAGGCGCAGGGAAAACCACTCCTTTTCCCACTTTTTCAAAACATGGCCGGTGTTGCCGTTAGCATAATGTCGTTAGAGACAGCACCCCTGCACCTCATTTTTATGCGGAGAATAATACCGAACATTATCCGGGGGTGTATATAGCTGTCCCCCCAACTAACCCACGCCACCTACCTTGGGCTTACGCACTCCTACCCGTGGGCTTACACCGTCCTTGGGCTAACGCACTCCTACCAGAATGACAAGTTTTTCTATGCTCAATTTGCCGCTCTTTTGCCCCAATTTTAAATTTTAACTCAGCTCCGTTATTGTACACCTCTGGCTCCTCTTACCTGGGTATCCCTTTCAAATACCCTCCAAGCCTTCAACATTGGTCAAGTACCTATAAAGGACTTCCCCCTAAAAATACATTTTAGTATTACTATGCAGTCTCCAATGTACCCCATCTCAAACGGTATAGATATGGTCTCCAATCCCCGTCTCAAATGCATATGTAGTCTTTAACATACACATTTAAGATATGTATCCGATACACATGCAGTCTCCAACATGTGCCCTATCTCAAACAAAAATCCAGCTTCAAATATGCACTCGGTCTCAAATTCGTATGTAGTCCAAAATACGTACTCAGCCTGTAGTACAAATTAAGTGCCTAATACACATGAATTTCTAAACAAACACCAAGCCTTACGTGCAACAACAGTCCCTAATATTCGTCTAATCTCCAATGCATTCTCAGTCTCCAAGGTATCATGTGTTTCAATGTAGGCCCACTCTTCATTACAGATCAGGCCTACACGGTTCAGTTAGTGTACACTACACAATGAAGTACTCATACGGATGCAGATACTATGGAAAATATGTTCCAATCCCTATCTAGCCATCCCTAACTCGCCCTCCAATATGTGCCATCCAATATAACACGAACTCGCCATCCAACATACATCACGTATATCCAATAAGTCTTAAATCCACAACAAGTATGAAATGGAAACTGATAACAATAACACTGTCTCCTATAATAACACTGTCTCTTGCACATGCCCAATCTGCAAGACCTAACGACCTTCCAATATACAATAAAAGTTCGAGTAAGATGTCAATTCCCAAAGAAGAAACTAGTTGAAGATACTTCCTCAGTCCCATCCACTCTACATAATGGGCCCCATCTCCAGCACATGGGTAGTCTCTGATGTACATCTTGATCCTGTTTCCACTAGATGCACCCCACCTTACAAACTAAGTTTCCAATGCACAAACATTCTTGAATACATGCCTAGTATCTATCATGGAACCAGTCAATAAATGCCCAATCAATAAAATAAACAGTACACACAGTACATAGTACAAACCCAGGCTTTGTACAGTAAAGGCATTTTCCTAAAAATGATCCAAGTCTTTGTACAGTAGACGCATATTCCAGAATACGAGCCACAACATGATCTCCAAATTGCGTTGTTTCCGATAAAATCGGAGCCTAAAGTAGCAAGTGCACCTATGCAGACCCCAAGATGTCTGTCTCGTACGTACAGTCTCCATTTTTACGTGATCTGGAGGCCAAACAGTCCCCAAAAGAGGCAGTCTCTGCCAAATTTACATATCTACACAATATCAAAAAACACTACAAACACCAAATCCGCGCTAAAAGAGAGAAATCACAGTATTCCCTTCCCCTTACACTAAATTTGCATGTATCCTGAGAAAATCTAAAACCTAAACAATAAAAAAGTATTAACAATTTCCTTTATCTCTATTCGTAAATGGAAATCTAAATAAATAAAAACCTATAAGTACGCCTGAGTGTCATGCGCGCTGAATTTTATACGTCATTTGTGACTGAAAGTTACTTCAGATTTAGGAAACAGCGAATATTCAACAAACACAAAAAATCAAGGTTTGAGCCTCTCCATAATACTTTATTATAATTATAATATCTTACTAGGGCTCCCTTCAAATACACTATTGGGAAAGACGTTTCAAAGATAACATTTGTAAACAACTCATGTATACATCTGGTATTGAAAACTCTTTTAGTTAGCGTTAGACTTACATAAAAGTTTTTACAAATGTTTTTGTTGGAAGCCTTTTCTTAGTGACGCAAATTTTACACGTGATTTTCATGACTGTGTCCATAAGCAAGGCTATGGATAATCAAACCTGCATAAGGCCCTTTCCTACTTCGCCACGTAATTCCACAAGCCGTCTTTATAGCTATTACGTACTGTACACCACATATTCTACCTTAATACACGATATCGTTCAGCTTATTACAGTCTGTAAGTTTATAAAGCTAAGTCGGAATCTCAAACTCGCTTGAAATTGTCTATTTTCAGCTTGTGGTATTTATAAGCACCAAACATAATGGCAGTCGCTTCAGCATCCATATTGCTAGAATTCAAAGTCGTCGTCGTACACAACGAGGGTTCGATTGCCTTTGCTCTGATCTTCTGCTACCTTCTGCTCCGCGGTTTCCTTTGGCAGTGGCATTTCCAAAGCACGATTAAACGAAGCACGACGCTCGTCTCGGTCTACGATTACAAGGTTTTTTTTGGTGAAATTTTGAAAGGTATAATTTAATATAATAGGAACGGAAATACCTATGTGCCTCTATACACTGGGTATGCATAAAGTGCCCCGGCTTATGCGCCACCTCTTCTCCCTAACCGGAAACATAGCCTTTCCACTGCATCCACTCTTTAAACCTACTATCCAGGATAATACCACTTCATTGGAGCAGCACTTCCTTGTCTCCGAGCTTGATCCTGCATTCATTAAGGACACCTTGTCTGTCCCAGTCAATCACTGATTTTCACATCATGCCTAATGAAAATCCTCGACTTGGAAAACAATTGCTCTACCCACCTCATCAAATCAACTAAAATCAAGAACCGTGTGATCTAAAGCAATCATCTTGCATACGAAAAAGAAGAACTTATGTTTACAACTTCCCTATGATCAACATCCAGCACTTCGAGGACCGTCTTAACCTGAGTGTCAGACTATACTCATAATCATCTATCTGGACGTTTGCCGCCCAATCAGTTTTTATACGCATTCTCTTCGATGTCCCAGACAATGAAAATAATCTCTCGGTATCTAGCTGAGAGAAATAACGTAAAAGAGTCGTAGAGTTCCCAACGCTTCTTCAGACGAGGAATGGTAATCCAGATCATGATATAAATGAAGTAAGTTTGGCCCTCTACCATGAGCGGACAATTTGCAATTTTTGTGGGGTGGAGGGGAGAGGAATAATTTTAGCATGTCAAAAAATGGTTAAACATTGATTCATTTAACAAAGCATGCATTTTCAATTTCCTTTAAATGTTGGATTCACAGTAACTGAATAGTCATTAAATAACGATTAATACTCTCGCTGAAATTGGTTTTTTTACCGCTAGCATCTTTTGGCAAATTTTACGGATTATAAATCATTTTATATTGTAAACAAAAAAAAGATTGGGGATGGAAGAGTTCGCGCCCCACCCATCCACCCCCAATGAAATCCTCCTTACTATCCTTTACTATCACTGAACACTCTCCGGATGCCCATCGATCTATCATTATTGTATTATTTCCACATCTTTCTCCATCCTTCAAAATAAAAATCCGTGCCAAAAATACACGGCACTACCCAAGCAGCTTTATGTCACATCTTCTAGCACTCCTCATCGCGAATTCCTGTTCTCTCTAAGGCTTCTCTTTCATCCAACAAAAATCGAAGACGAAGAAAAAAGTCCATGCCTTGACAAGTATATGAGTGTTGCAAGCTGTCGCCTACACTCCCTTTGCTTAGTACCAAGTTACTTCATCCCATGGAAGCTCTGTAGACCTCCTCGGAACATCTGTCGTGCGAACACATTTTCCAAATTGTGTACTTACCTTGCTTGTCACCCAACCTTTTTTCATGCAACAGCACTAACAAATCATACAATATTCTCACAGCGAATCTTATCTGATGGCACACACGTGCATGCCCACGCACATGCAAAAGATACAGCATGAAAGAAAAACCCCTCAAGCCAACACTAGTTTTAATCGTACAAATCTTACATTCCAACTACAATTACTAGAATGAATGTACTGTAAGCTACCACATGGCTAATCAACAGATACGACTGTGTTAAACATAGGATACCTCATATCTTGACTTGCCTGCAGGGGGTAGAAACCGGGGGACACGCAACCCTCAAGATTTTGCAATAATCAAAAAGTGCCCTTTAGGTCACTCTTAAATCCAACACGTAGTAAGTGTTCTGTAAGTGAAAAAGTGACCTTTGACTGTTGTGCCACCCACCCCCAAGTTTGAGTTGCTTCCTACGTCGCTGCCTAAATGAATGACACTCACCATATGGTTTTCTCTTTTCTCGATCAAACGGTCGATTTCGTGCCATGGAAACTCGGAGATTGACACCTTGCACCATTTCACCATTCATCTATGTTATAAGGATAATCGATGTAACAGATAGATAGAAATAAATAATGATGGGATACCAAAGTAACTGCGAAAGGCATAACGAGTCACTGAATCATGGATTTGTTCCCTATGGTCAGAAATTACTTTTTATGGTCGACTCTAGAGACAAAAGTGAGTTTAAACACCACTGCCCTTTGTCTACCTAATATTCCAAGTGCCTAGCTGGGAATCATCGGTAGCTGATTAAGTGTCCATTGTCTATAACAGGGTCAGCTTGGGTAACTGACTTTTTTAGTGTGTTCATTGTGTGTGTTCAAGGTGTACAGGCTCTGGTTTTTGTTTTTGTTGCGTTTTTTTAA
>JAAAKL020005418.1:0-19343 GCA_010016065.2 Carybdea cf. marsupialis auct. non (Linnaeus, 1758)
TGCACATCATATGCATAAAATATGAATTACAAATAAAATAAAAATTAAAATGCTAAAATACTTAAGAGGTTTTTGTAACATAGATATACCTTCCAATGAATATCTCAAAGAAAATTTGGTTAACAGTTTTTTCTTATTTTTTGAGATATTCTGAAAGTCTTTATGACACATTTTCAATTTTTTCTCTCTTCGACCTTCAGGAAGGACAACCCTGTGGGTATTAACTTTAGTGGAGGTCCGATCTGCAAAAGTGTGATAGCTAAAGGTTCAACGTGGCTGCTCAAGCAGCTAAGCATTATTTTTTTTAAATAGATGAAATTAAAGCCTTCAGGGTTTAAAATATTTTCTCCTACTTTGTAAATTGTAAATATATCTGTGATGATCAGTAAGGCACGAAGTGTTTTGCAAAAAATTGTGATTTTTAATATTTTGCTTACCTGGTTCATAGAACAACCAAGCTTTAATCTTTGAAAAAAATGTGGATTTGAATCCAGTAGGCCTACTTCATGAGATAACGTGTCAATAGTTCAATGACCATGTTATCATCTTCCTCCAACTACAGTTGCAGCCACTCAATCTTTATTTGAAGCCACATAGGTTTTTAAATTCATCAAGGATAGTTAGCTCTTGTTGACTGACACATTCCCAGCTACTTTTTTAATATTCATTAATTAATTAACTACTCATTTTTTGTGTTTTCTGCTACATACACATATACACATACATATGTCACAAAACTCTCCTTTTACTACCAGCGAATGTCACAAAATAGTTGAACCGTCCTGCCCTTGGGCATTACACCATTAAGTGACAAATAAGCACTTATTTTTTTCCTAACTATTCTAACGAAGTAGCTCACTTTGGTACACTTTTGTGTGTAACATTGACAGTACATATAAAAGTAGCTTAGTATGGGGCTAATCTTATTCATTGTTGATAAATGGAAAGACTATCATTTTAGTAAGGGATAAGAGAGGTAATGTGGTAGGTATGTGGGCTGGAAAATGATGCCACATGAATCATAGTAGTAACAGTGCAATGACACATCAAATGTTTCTATATTTACATTATTGGCCAAGAAACATAAGACTGATGCTCTGACATTTCAGAGACCTTGCCTCTTGTGTTTGAGCTGTCAAGAACATTATTACACAATGAACTGACCGTAAATGTCAGGATGGCGGGTCAGTCAGTTTTTAAGTGTACTATCCAGCCCTCACATTCTAGTGAAACTTTGCATAGCAAGTAATGAGATATTCCCTTGGATGAAATTAACAATAAACAGGGGTATATGATGTTGAGACTTGAAAGATATCTTTATTTCTTATGACATTGTATGGAACTAAGACATAAAACTAGTTCAGGGACACCATCACCAGTTGCGGAGGTTTTTGGCATAATCATGACCATTATTATCATTGTGATGTGTAAGTTTTGATGATTATTAAGTAGATGATGAGTGACATCATTAAGGTAATATCTATAGATCTTTTTGATATGCATATTTTGATGTTCTTGGCCCATGGACATTTATTATCTAGCAAGTAAATTATGTGTACTTAGAAGTTTAGGGAAAGTTAACCTCACTAGAACCAATCATGATAAATCAAGATGTATCACACATAAATGTGAGACATTGTTTGTAATCTGATTTGGTAGTATTAGATGCAATGTATAGCACCACCACCAAGGGACAAGGAATGTTTAAAAAAAATAATTTTCTTCCATTTAAGAGGTACTCTACGGAATATGAAATGTTAGTAAAATCTGAAGTTTGGATGTCAGATTTCACCAACAATTTCTGTTCATCTTTTGATGTAGTCCCAATGTTAGATAGCAGACTATGAGTGTAAGAGACCATATGTCTTTTGACTCTTATAGTATTTTGTTCAAATATTATTTGTATTTACAACTGCTGTATTCTGCTACATATTTTGTAAAACAATTTTCCCACTTGCAAATGTTCCATGATGCATTTTATTTTTAAATATTGTTTTTTGCATAATTTAGTAAACCATAACTTCCCTTTTATAGATCTAGCTGTTTTTATTTATCAATTTGAATATATTGTATTGCCATTGTTTTGTATATAGGTGCAGTTGTTGTTTACAACTATTGTATTAAGTCAACAACTTCTTTTCTTTATATGTTGCCCAATACTAAATTCTCACAACATGATTCAAAACAGCATGTTTATACCACTTCAAAAGTATTACTGTAGCTGAACATTCTCACAGTCACTAGAAAGTAACCATCACATATTTAGTTAAAGTTCTAAATGTTTTTCTCTTTCTCAGTTTTGATCCCTATGCTCTTTTCTCATCACACTGTCTACACCCATGTTTCTCAATTTAAGGAGGTTGAACTCGGGGAAGTCAGCCTTGTGACATCTCCTAAGATTTTCTGCTTTCAAATTATGCAATTGTTAAATCTAGGTAACACATTCTACAGTGTTTTCACTTCTCCGTTTTAAATGCTTCTTTTCATAGAAAGTGCCCATTTCTTATATTCAATATCTCACATCTTCAAGGCCTATGTCAGAACCATTACATCTTTAATGCTCTTAGACTAAGCCTTAATTTTTTCATGCAGAATCCTGTCTCTTGTTGACAGACTATGTGCATAACTGTGCTGCCGTCTACATTGTGTACATTTTCTGGTGTATCCACATATGTAATTTCATCTTACAGTTTTATTTTACATCAGTTGTATCTGGAATTTTAAGCAGTATGTTGTAATACATGTTACCAATATGAGCAATAACATGTGGGCCGAAAGAGTAGAATTGGCACACAGAGAGGGAGCTAGAGTAAGAAGAAGACAGAGGAATGTAGAGCTTGATGATTTGTATCTGTTTTGTAGATTCCCCAGTTTGTTGACAAGTTCTTTAAATCAGTAGGTAGAATAAAGAAAGGAATGTACATACTTTAGACGTACATATTTTGAAGTGTGGTGAGTTTTTAATAAGCAACTATGTTAGGCTGCTCTTCTTCTATGTTAGGCTGCTCTTCTTCTATGTTAGGCTGCTCTGCTCTCGATCATGTATAGATCCATTATGGAGACGTAAAGAAGTACATTTTATAAATTCAGAGCCCGTGGTATTTCATATTTACAATGTGTTACTGTTAGATTGACCAATGTTTCATTATTTTGGAGGCATCAATCCTCCCTATCTCTAAATAGCCATTTCTGATTTCTTCGTTGGTCTGTTGTGGTGTCACCTTACACCTGGATGGTTCCTAATAAGGTAGTTCAGCCACAGTTGTTGATGTTACTTTTACCTCAAGCTATGGTAGGACCAGCAGATGGACTTCCTTTTGTTTCCACATTTATTTGTTCATTTCATAGTGACAATGTATGTACTCACTTAAAAAGACCCAAAATTGGCAAGAATAATTGTGGGATGTTTCAACAAATCTAAAAACAAATGGCATCAAAGTTTTGATATTTTTTTTTCATGAAGGCAGGTGTTTTACTGCTCCATTATCAGTTTCTTCTATCAAATTTTTAGCCATTTTTTAGACCTTAGGATAAAATAAGCCAACTTCTTAATCACTTTGATATCGCTAATCACTCTTTATCCTCCATCAGTGTAAAATCTCACTGATTTTATTATTGTTGTTATTAGTGTAGTCTGTCAAGTTGATTTGTGTGGGTTTGTTTGTGTATTTGACATTGTTTCTGATGATCATTTCCTTCCATATGATTGCCATTAGAGGATCAACCATTAAGATCAGATATGTAAATGCCTGTAAAGAAAGAATGCAATTCTTGTGGAGGAAGTAAAAAACAGATTCAAAGTTTAAAGATAATTCAAGCATGGCACTTTTTCATAGGTGTTATTGGTGCTGCTGTTTTATACATTTTGATGGAAGGAAGACAATGTTTGTTTGTGTACATGAGGGTTGCATTGGCAAATGGTACAATTACCAGGCTCATGTGTATCTAAACAAGGGGCTCACTACAAACACGATTCATTGACCTGACTTACGTACTAGTTGGTGCTTTCCAGGGTAGCCCACATATTTAATACTGTTGTTCCAGTGATTTGTTTTCTTCATCATCTGTTTGTCTTAGATAGATATGTGTCATTTACAGAAAGCAGGTGATTATTAGGCTGTTTGTTTACACAACCAAAATAGCCTTATGACCATGTTTAGCATAACAAATTTTGGCAGGTACTGAAATTAGACCAGGTGAATTCAGATTTAGAACGTGAATCTGCTTAAATGTGATTGCCCTTTGCATATGGCCATATGGACAGGAGTATGTGATTGTTTCCCCAAATATCTCTTGACTCTTATCTATAGTAAGTCTAACGTAATCAGTTATTTACTGAAGTAATTTAACCTGGCCATCTGTTTATGGTGTAATTGGAAAAGAAAGGAGGAAGATGTTTTCAGTCATTGTTGTTTTGCATCCATGTAAGCTACCCTTGAAATTTTTAAGCTGTCTCCTGAGATAGACCTGTCAGTTTCAGAAGGCATATCATCAAGTTTGTTCTCCTAAATGGATGGTTAACAAGTGCCTTTTTGGTAATGTTTTGCAACTAGTTCCTGTACCATACAGTTTTATCCATTGGATGACATTTTTTCTTGGTCATACCTTTCAACTTTCCAATTCAAGAGTAGTCATGAGCTGGACCAAAATGTTCAATTGTGAAGATCATGCCTAAGTTAAAAACAAACTTTGTATTATGACTCACATTTTATTGAACTGCTATTATTATGTGTTTGTTCTCTGTCATCTTCAAGAATACTTGAAACCCCCTGCTTTTATGTAACATTTCACAGTTTTGCTCAATTACAACTAAGCTTTCTAGTTTCAAAAGATTTAGTTTTACCAAACTCTATTACCTCCCACTCTATGATAATTGGCAGCACTCCCAGGGTTTTGGCCATATTGATTTCGTAGTGTTTACATGCAAACGGTAGGTGTGGTGACAGACAAACTTTAGTAGGTTAGTGATGGCAAATTAAGCATCAATTTGTGGTCAACACTTAACTAGGCTGGTAAAGTTAATTTCATGTAAGACAATAAAAGCCCTGGTGATATTTTATTGATGTGGTAATAAATTTGGATAGCTATGAATTATTAATTGAAACTTTTTAAACTTGTACCTGAAACCACAAACAGCCCAAGATGTGAGAAGTTTTATGCTTGCCAGGGGCCATAAAATTTGCATAGAATCTTTTCAAGGTAACTTCTTATAGACTTATGATTGCATACCTTATCCATTAGTAATTAAACTGCAAGATCCTACCTCCCATGCACTCAGGCTTGTTTTATTACTGTCCCCATCCTCCTAAGAATTGTCCTGCACACCAGGTTTTTGAATGAAGAATCCATATCTTTCTACCTACTTTCTATTCTCAGTTTTGATCTTTTCAATCAATACCGTAATAGTTCATGCCACAAGACAGTGAGCCGTTCACTTCAACTTTCACTTAATGTTACGAGCTTTGAGAATCTTCAGGTTGATTGCATTTGTACATGCTCTTACCCCAATGTCCACATTTTCACACTAGAATCATAGGTATAAATCAGAAATGATTTCTAGTGATGGTAAGAACTTGTCTCTCTTTTCATCTGTTTAATCTGTCTAGTTGCAGTCGAATTTTTTCCTATTTTAAGAAAGTTTTATTCAGTTTTCAGTTGACTTCAGTACTAAATCACTCATTCGTATAATGCTGAGAAAATCAGTCGCATTTTCTAGATTTATTTTCATCGATCTTTGCCCGATTTGAGATCAGAGTAATAGTAGCTCCACATGCGTCATTATGCATTGAGTCTGCATGGCACTTTGGAGGTCAAGCACGGGGCCTCTAACCAGGAAATTCTTCTTTTTACGTACGATGAACGCTGCTTTCAGAGCCTCTTTTGATGACGTGGCCGACCGAGTTCATGGGCCCAATTAGTAAGCCAAGTATTAACTTCTAAAAGGAAGGAGGTAGAGACTCTGTAGGATTCTTGTATTTTCCAATGTTTCATTGGCCACATTTATCGACAGAGGAGAACTTTCCTTCAGAAATTTTCCTAAGCTGCTTCGTCCTGATCTTTCTATATCAATAGGCTCAACTTGTAGAGGGGATAGTAATAGTAGCCATTAGTTGTCGATGGAAGGATTTGCTCGTAGTTACCTGAGACAAAGCATCGTATTGGTGCCTTTAACTGCAAATATCTAACTAGTTGATCTCTGCCTCATACTTCACTCAAACACAAAACTAATCCAAACTTCTTCTAGGGGCAACCCTTGTAGGATTGTCCGGGAGAGGCCAAATTTATGACCCTCTCTATTCGTACTTCCATTAAAATACGTTCTCTCGGTTTACATCTGTTACTAAACCTAAGACGGACAAAGATTTTGCCGAACGTTCAGTGCTTAGGGTGTGTCCTTGTAAATCTATTTCAAACTCGTAGTCTGATATTGTTTATAATCTGCTATATTCATAACTATTAACCTGCTTCGAACTATGAAGCATGATTAGTGGTGAGGTAGTCATGATTGATAGTACAATGTGTCCTGGGCCATATCGATCGATAGTGCTGTAATGAAATCAGAAAGGGAAGAGATGTTGCTCAAAGCATCTTCCATCTGACTTGTACCGAGCAATAATATCGTACTCATATGCTGGACATCGGAAATGAATTGTACTCGTAGATTTTTCTTCAGACTGTTAAAGATCCTTTTCTTCAAGTGAAGTAAAAAGACACCTGTTGTTGCATTATTGCAAGAATATTCTATGAACATCATTGAACAGTCATAAGGAATAACGCCGTTGGATAGACTTCTGTCGGATAGATCACTCTTGCATTCATCGTCCTCTCTTCTCTCAAAGAAATTTCAAATTCTCATTCACGCGCATTTCCTATAAATTGTAATATAAACATCCAAATTGTCTACTCTAGCAAGTGAATATGATATGTCTTTGCCAACTTAGGGGAAATTTCTTCCGTTTTTCTTTCAGCTAGTCAAATTTCTCTCAAGTGCTGTGTAGCTTAATAATTGATCATGTCAGTATAACTTAAATGTCCAAGCTAAGTCCTCGTGGACCCATAACCTACGTTTATATAATTTCGTATACTCCATATTCTTATATGTCATATGGTTTGATAATTTAAATAGTCGAACGATGATGTGATTGATTTAGTTGATATAGGTTTGATAAGATGTGTTACAATTGGTAACTGGCAATGTTCCCGCGTTTCTGTGCCTCGCTCACGCCAATGTAAGGTAAAATGAATATGTCGTACTAAATACTAACACAGTTGGTTATAAGTGTTATTCCATCGTTCTCCAGTCTGTTGATTTTGTACTCTGAGGAGCGTCAGAAGAAAAAGGTCTATTTAGTACAAAAATGGTTTCGCAGTTTTGTGCAATTTTGATGCCCTGTACCATAAACAAGTATGTGAAACTCTGTACCATAATAGTATCTGTTCACATGATATAATTGTTAAGAATTACGAAGGAAAACCTTAGCTAATCATAGGCCCCTAGGGCATCAAATCAGTCATTTGAGGTTTGAATCAAACATTTCTTATTTGAAACACTCACTCAGGAAAGCAAAAGCAGGGACAGGATATTCATCTCTTCAATTAAAGGGAAGGCGAAAGCAAGCGGTGGCAAACGTATTCACTGCCGCATGAAGTAGGTCTTTCTTAAACAGAAAACCGCCACTTAGTAATTGTTTACTCGGAGACCTTGCGTAATTTGGAAACGTGAAGAGATATTGTATTGTAATATTCAAGCTTTAGTGGAAGAAGTATCTTCTAATGATTTGAAGGCATGGTTACAAATCCATCCTCTCCGAGATGGAAACTCATGCCGTTAGTGGACCATGAAATAAAAGGAGCTGAATATGCTAGCGAGCTTTAGTAGATTATCAGCACGGTAGTATCATTGAAGGGTAATACTGAGGCAAACGAAAGTCCTTTGTGGATCTTTCCATTACAGCTAATGGCTTTATCTCCATTGAGTGAATTTGCTGATGATCTTTGTGGAAACTCGTCATCGATATAATGGAAAAGATGTTAGAATCTTGCAATATTCATTTGCAGAATTTCATACCTGCGTAACCGAGACCCTGCTATTATTCAAAGAAGTAGCACTGCGTATTATTTACCCATTGTGATTACGAAGAAGGCAGCTGACTTATTTAGAGTCATTTAAGGCCCAGCAGGATAGCTAATTTATTTGACCCTTTCAGCAAGAGTGCAATTAAAGCCGTTTTGTGTTTCAGTCAATGGACACTTTGTAGTTCTTTGTGACGGTGAGAAGCCTTGATTACTACTAACATGCTTGGTATGCCAAGCCCATTGTTGGGCAAATTAGCTGTTTACACTTTGATAGTGGTTGCATTTCACTGTAGATTCAACAAGAATGTGGATCAATCTGTGGCAGTGAGCATTGTATCTGGAAGCACTCATTTTGCAGTTGCTTGGTAACCGCTTAACAGAGATGCATTTAATTTTGGTGTTGGTCAGGAGATATTTCTGTGCATTACTCGCGAGGTGGCAACAAAGGAAATGCTGTAAAAGTTTCTTACTCGATCATCTGATGCTTCTACCAAACCCTGAACTGGATAGGAAATGCAATGCGGAGGGAAATTGTGACGTCACGATTTTGAAAATGTTTGAATTATAGAAAAAAACCCCTCAATTTTCATGTTGCCCTTCTAGTAAAAACGTCAATGGGCAAATTGAGAGTGATGCCCTTTCCCAATACCGAGATATCAGCTTTCAAAGTTTTAAATCTCTCGAACAAAACATTTGATGCTGGTTCCTATTCTAGGGTCGCCTTTAGATATCTGGAGTCAAATCGTACTATTTCCAAAACTTTTTATTTGTAACGTCATCACTTCCCCTCCGTATTACCTCTGCGTTCGAGCTTCCACTTCAGAGCTGGAATTTGAAGGAAGTACAAACCTTATGACGGGCGGGTTATTGCAATCCCGTACTATGTACGTTACTTACTTACTAGAGGCGTCCTCCCGCAGGCTGGTAATGGGCCTCTATTGCACTTTGTTCTTGTGCGTTACAAATTTTCACTCCCCCCTGTATCTCTTCAGACTCTGATAGCAATTTGCATCAGTTGCGTTCTGGAATCGAAGCCCTGAATCTTTGCATTGTTTATTTTCATGGTTACCCACTTCACATGGTCTTCATACTTTGCAAGACAGACTCTTTTTTTATTTGAGAGCCGGTAGACCATTGGAGCTACCACTTGTATGTCTTGTAAATCAATCTTCTTCTTTCACATTTGAGGATTCTTGCTTTTAGCGCCGGCATGCGTGAAGAACTATCCCATCAAAAACATAGCACAAATGCAGACTGTTGTTTGTGTGTAAAAGGTGTATATGTCTACTGATGTTGTCAGATGGAAATGACGTTAGTTGCAGACGTGTTTCTGAACCTTTGAAGTCGATATTTTTAAATTGTAACGTTTTCCCCTACACTCCCTATCCCTTATCTAGGAGGACCAGTCGTTTTCGCTGAAAAAATGGCCCATCTCAAGGGGTAAAAAGTGCGACAAAAACTTATCATTGACATCGCTAGCATGTTCACATGCGCAGTTTATTTTTATAGACTTCTCCATAATAATTATTAACAGTTAGAGAGAGTTGCTTTTTTTCGCGCACGCCATATCTATGAAAGGAAATGATACATGCACATCGAGTAATATATGTGTCTACAGTTACGTCGCAACTTTCAAAATAGCGTAGCGAGACTGTACTGTCGAGACAACAAGACGCCCTAGTTTCTTATCAATACAGTCGCGTAGGAGGACAACATTGACATCATTGACATGTGCTACAATAACAGGGTGCCTTTTTTAAATGATTGTTTAGGACATGCAGCTGCGATGTTGGTATTTAACGGAATTATCATAAATATCAGATATATGACAAAGCAACGCACAGATGCTTCCTTAACAAATGACCTTTTTGAGAACGTTTCCAGCCTTCGAACACTTATATTAGTTGTCGCATGTAGAGCAGGATAAATGTTAACATTTCACGAATGAAAATTGCTTTGATTAAGAATTCCGTGTAGGCCTACTGTTCACTCGTAAGTTAAGTAAAGGCAACAGTTGCAGATAGGTCGAAACTGACCTTGTATGAAGACAGTAAAGCGAGACGAGCGTGTCTTTCTCATGGGTTATATGCCGCGCAGCTGTTTCACAATTGCGACCCATAAATACGTCTCTTCTAGGACACATGCTCTTTTGATGTTTCTCACTTGGAAGAAAGTTAGTTATTTTAAACACATAGTCAGCCTTGCATATTTCACCATTCCAGCGTACTTTCACTCACACTAGAAGCTTGGTGCAACGGCTCATTGCAGGTCGTTACTAACTGTGCAAATGCACACCGTGGACCTACAAGTTCGAATCTTTGAACCATGGATCCCATGGCCTCGACACCCTAGCTTTGTGACGTCTTTGTTGATTACCTGTGGACATTTGTCTTAGTGTGTCAGGTTTAGTGACAAGACAGCGATCTGGTAGAGCCTGGAGGAGCGTGATTGGCGCTCTTTTAACAACCTAGAAAATGGGTACCGCTCGAATGCCTTCCACTGTTCTTGGCTGTCACTGTTTAACTTAATATGTACCATTATTAAGATTAGTGATTATTATTTGTGATTATAACATAACTGGGTTAAGTTGTTTTTTAGGGGTAGGTCGGGTGGGGTGGCACTTGGCCAGGCATCTTTATCGTGTGTTAGTCTCGTTCTTCCATTAACTTATTCTTTTTATGGGCTTCTAGTTAAACACCTCAGCAGAGCTTTACTATAATGATATCGAGTCCGATAAAGTACTTTCTGTACCGGCAATGCCGAATGCAACTGCAGTGGTTTCTAGCTTTCCACCATCCCCATATTCCCACAAATCTTTTCTACAAATCCACCTTATTTCTATGCAGGTTCTTGACAACAAACATTATGGAAGCTCTTTCCATACTCCAACATTCTTAACTCGTTTGTTTGTTTATCTGAATCAATCAGTAAAACTCACATAAGGTTTATAATCAAAGGTTAAGAATTGCTGTTAATTCTTTTATTTTTCGGTCTAATTTTAAATAATACTTTTATTTATTTTGTTTAATAACTACGTTTGTCACTCGAAGAATATGAGTAATAAGCCAGTTAAATCATCAGTTAGAAAACTGTCGCCTACATCGACGAATAACGTATTCTCTGCGAGGGAAAGCGATACTGCGAAGGAATTGGAGAGAAAGTCCATGAAGGATCCCGCTGATATCATTCCACGACATGGTCCTGCCCAATAGCCGCGTTTCAGGTCCCTCAAATTAATAATACTGTCACCCGCAATTTCGAACACGGTCCTTGATCTGGGCCTAAAGATTAGTCGCTAAACCAAACAGCGGATCGAGCGGACAGATTTATCACCTGGCTTTCTTGTCTTCCCCCTTCACCTCTCAGGAGGATACAAAATATCAAATCGTACGTATAAGGCCATTAAACTTTCACTCACCAGCGTGATTAACATTTGTTAGTTGATTAAAGTCAGAACGTCATCGGAGACATGTGCTTTGATTGTACCCTGTATGTGAAGAATCGATTTTGCATGGGAGGTTGTTGACAGATGTAAAACAAACATCTGTGTGACAACGATGCGAGCAATATTCCATCGTTCGTGATTCATTAACTACCTATGACTAAGGAGAGCTGTACGTCTTAGAACGAGCTGATCACATTAGGTTGCTGGGTTTTTATGGCACGAGCTCACACTGCTTGCTGACTTTTAGCTGGCTGGGTTTCCGTCGTTGAACCTCACGAAATGAGCGTTGCCTTCTCTTCTCGTTTGACTTTTAGTACGTCCTTGTTGATTACGTATCCATCATCAAGCTGGCTTCAGTAGCAGAGAAGGAGACTCACCGAGTCCTTCAACCACAGTCCTTACAAATCGAGCACAAAATGGGACGAAAGAAGATTCAAATATCACGGATAAATGACGAAAGGAACCGCCAGGTGAGAAAGCTCTAACAATTCTCAATTTTAAATGCTCGCTTTTCCATTTATTTTAACTACATAGCAAGATTTTATATTTGGGCAAGTTGTGGCAGCAAGTCGAACTGAATTTGCGGCCTAAAGGTTTTAGTAGACATCGGAGCACATGCAAACACCAGCATGAAAATTGTATTTCTGTTACAAGTTTGTTTTCACAGATATGATTTACTTGCTTACGGTTAACAAGAAACTACAGTTTACAAAGTGTACCAGCCGCAACTTCAAGCGATTAATTACTTTTCAGTTTTCATACTCCTCAGACAAGTTGCCGATAGGGCAAAAAAAAATTGACCTCGAAAATCACTTTTAAATGGGTTTCAATCATCTGAGAAAATTGCCTTATCAGACCATCTTGTTAAAATATGTTCGATAGACGAGCGTGACACTGTATCTGTGAACCTGCATTTTGGAGTATCTATCTCTTGATCTTTGATGGCTTTTTCCATGTCGTCACCTCATTAATCACTCGCTCAGTAACCACCCGTTTATGACCGTGCTATTTCTGGTCGATACCGATCAAAATAGACGACAAGATAATTTTAAAAGTAATGTTTTGAAGAATGTCGAGAGGCTTGTGTAAACGTTTTGCTTCCATCAGCAGGCTCCTCTCGGCACGAAGTGAAAACCAACCTTCCCTGGCGTAACATGATCGCAGTTTCATTCATTTGCGACGTAAATGAGGCAGAAGTGAAATGGAGGAGCTGGTCAGATAGCTATGTGTCAACTTTGCTTGCGGTCGCTATGGAAGGAAATACAATCTATAGAGAAGGGATTTCATCTTTTATTTATAGAGAACTATTTTGGGGATCGAAGTCTATTTTAGCACACAAATCTGAGAAGATACTAAATATGCACCGCCTGTGAGATTTGAGATGTTTGCCATTGCACGGGGAGGACAGAGGGAAGCTGATTTGGTTGTTAGTGCCTGTGATCAAAAATTAAATTCGATTTTTCAGTCTTGATTTCGTCAGGCTATGTTCATGTTTCATCCAGAGCATGTGCTGTTTGTTCACCTATTCGCACTATTGAGCTATATATGTCGAGTCATAAATTTTGAAGGAGGAAAGAAGCAGGGGGCCTGATTTAATCAGAAACCTTGCGTACAGCGAAGATATTGTGACGACTGTAACAGGTAGTCGAAAAAAACCTGGAAGGCGTCCTATTTCGGAGTAACGGTGGCAAAGTTGGTTTTTTATTGCTGAGTTATTTTTAGTTATTGTTTACTAAACATCCTGTTTCTTTTCTTTCTACATTTCCTGCCCTATGCGATAGCTCGTTAGTTAAACAGTACCGTTACCTGAAATCAACCTGTTTACGAATCGGTATCCATTACTTTCTAGTCTGCGAGAGTTGAGCACTTACTGCACGCTGAGGTCATTGTAACAGTGATTTTTTCTGACGAAGGACTTAATAGAAATTTTTTATTTTGTCAGAAAGTTCAGTTTTCTTTAAAGGAAGACAATCTGTCCAGTGTGGAAATCGAAGAGAATTTCTGAAATACAGTCCTCGAAATTTGAAAAAGAGATTTTAGTTAGCTGCAGGGCGTCACAGTGTAACCCATCATGGAGTCTCCACGTAGCCATGTGGGGTGGGGCATTGCCCCCCCTGATGCTAGAACCAACATTTTTTCAAGTTCTAATCAAGGTCTCAAGGGATATCTTTGCATCTAGTAACTTATCACTTTGAGTTGGTCTGCATTTAGAAAATGATTGAAAATCTTCTTAGCACCCGCCTTGGTTTGTTATCTCTATGATGAGTAAAATGACGCCGTCGGCCAGGTTCATACCCCCACCCGAAGCATTTTCTGGTACGCCATTGGCCTTAGTAACTGAAACGTTTCGGGAGGGGATGGACAATCTCAAGTTGAGACCATGTATGGGCAAAGCAGACTAAAGGGGGAGGAGACAACATATACAGCCAACTGCGGAGACCCCCTTTCCCCTTTCCCGTTCATTTCCCAGTTTGGCTGACACTATTCAACAACCTTCAACAGGTCTCACAAGTCAATAAGCTCCCGCAAAGGTGTTCCGTTGTGGTGAACCCACACAGGGCTTGGCTGGGAACTGTCAATGTCAAGTAGACCCCTACCCCCGGGTAGATACTATCAGATAAATAACGAATTCTTCGTGGCGGAGGAAAAATGTTTCTAGGTTGCACTCTTGTAAGTTTATATGCGTGATTTGGGAACGTTATTATACATGTTTTCCCCGAGATCGACGTATAAGTCATTTGTTTAATTTCTGAACTTCCTGCAAAATGTTTGTTTAATGTTATTCTAAGTATCTCATGGTTAGGATGTTCCATGTCAGAATCGTTTCTGTAATTGCGTTTTTTGTGTAGGTAGTTGATAGAAATTTGGCTATCATAGATATGGACTCACTAACGACAAAAACTGTCTCCCTTGCGAGAATGTACGCTGGGATTAGGAAGAACCCCTATACTACGACGTAATCGCCAGCTACAAGTACTTAACACGATCGTGTCACCAGCCAACACTTAAAGAAGTGGGCTAGCAGAAGTCTCAGTCCCTGACAAAGGAATCCGTTTTGTTGTGTGTTAATGGGGCCAATACATGTGAACAACAGAAACAAATAAAACGAGGAAGAAACGGCAAAGGTTGTTGTTAAATGTGACAACGAGACAGGTAGTAGTGCGTTGTCCAATGTCTCATCCGCCTGGTAACTCAGATTGCATTAAGGTCGAAACATATCTAAATGACGTGTAATGAGCTTTACCCCTTTAATATTTCTGACTTCTTTTGTTTTCTTAGTTTTTACTGTTCAGCATTTAAGTGAATATATATGCAGTAATCTTTTTGCCCCCTTATAGTGAACTCCCAAGCTGCGTTTGAGAATCCAAAACAATATTTATCGAAATTTTACTTAAAATCGTCCCTTATCCGTTTATTAAGTAGCGTAAGTAATAACTGTTAGTTCTATTGCATGTAACTCATACAATGCAGGGAGAGGTTACTAGCACATCACCCACATTATCAGGACTTTACCACCTGATGTTTTAATCGGCTTTTTCTTCTACCGTTAGTACTAAGCTAAGTTTAATTTATAAGTAGGCAAAAGTTCGCAACACCCTCCTCCGTATTTTGCTGGTGGTTGCGCCACTGTACAGGGTGCCAAAATTAGGTAAGTCGGTAACCACACCAGGTTCCTAAGTAATTAGGTTCAAACTACATTGCATAGAACACCATGACGCCCTCGGTTTACATTTCCTACAGTCTTTAAGGGTGTGGAGATTTGAAATCGAAGACTTCGTAAAACAAGGTTCTAATTTGCACTTAATAATTTGGAACGAAGATAAAGAGAATATAAAGAACAGCAAAAGAGAGTACTTGTTGGAGAATTCGTCAGATCCCCCATGCACGAAGTATCCGGGAGGTAATCTTTAGTGTTAATATGAGAGAAAAGATCATGCTTAAACGCGATTGTACAGTTTATTGACTCTTCATATGGAGTCTTATTTTCCTCGCCCCGTGCCACTTTGTACAACATAGAAAGCAATTTCTCCTTACATTGCAGGTTACCTTCACGAAACGCAAATTCGGTCTCATGAAGAAAGCATACGAGTTAAGTATCCTTTGTGACTGTGAAATAGCACTTATCATATTCAATTCAAGTAACAAACTCTTTCAATATGCAAGCACAGACATGGACAAAATTCTTCTCAAATACACCGAATATAACGAACCACATGAAAGTCGGACAAATACAGAGATCATGGAGGTAAGCATGAAATTTTGGATCTATTTATATCATTGTGTAGCCTCATGTCTTTACTCCACTCGGTTCAGTTCCGCAACAACTGAAATAAAGATATGTTTTGCCATACACCTTTTTTCATAAGCATACCCAAAATTTGACTAAGCATCAACACACTTGACAAAATGCGAATTGGAGGGCTAAGATTCGTTTAACAATACACTTTTTTGAGCTTCAGAAGCGTACAAAGTGTTTAAATGATTTTGCATGGCCAGCTCACTACTGTATTGAGCGAAACTATTTAACGATTTCATATATCTATCCTGAAATGCCCTTTTTCCTGTCGACATAGCGACGTTAATCATGGAAAAGTGGAAAGAGTGCAGTTCATGTGACGGTTAACTTGGTCTTGATGCACCACCACAACACTAGGAAAATAAATCGACTTTTTCTTTGCTCTCATTACTTGCATTATACACGCTTTTTTTAAAAGAAACTTTTTTATAAGAAGCTAGTACTACAACAGACAAAACGCCAAGGAGCTTTTAGTACTACCTCAAATTGAAATAATGAAATATGAAACTGCGGTGAATCACTAAAATGGAAAAGAATGGGACATTTTGAATGTTTGACTCACGTCAGACAAATATATCACAAATACATTTTATTGTATGTCCATACTCACAAGTTGAGTAACCAAAATACGTAGAAATTCCTGCCCCTGGGGTATTTTCTATTGTAGTTGCCACATCCGTCTGCCAGAACACATTTCCCTGCCAGCCAGTCTACTTTTGGTTTCATGTGTGAATGCGGATGGGGTATTTAACCCTGCTGAACTATGTAAGATGGACAATTCATTGAAGAAACTGTTAAGAAACGTTTAGAACTACAATAGGGTGAACAATTAAGAAACTTCTGGTACTAGGAGGCCTTCTCGGGTTTCTTACATAAAAAAACCGTGTATGATTTAAGGCTCCACTTTTGTTCTGAGGCTGGAATATGGTGAGCCATATTCTTAACTCCTTTTGCGAATCCAAGCCTCAAGGTTCTCACAGACAACATGCTTATTGCAAATTGGTATTGCAGTAATCCATCAGCTTCCGTTTCTTACTGTTTACTATCTCACGAAACACTTACGTGTACATCCCATACCACAGCATATTCTACTCTACCCTTCTCTGCCCTAATCTGCCCTACCCAGTTCTGGTCCACCTTACTTTGGTCTTCCCTCGTTTGCTCTGCTCTTCCCTTCCTTTCTCTGTTCTTTCCTTCCTTTCTCTGTTCTTTCCTTCCTTTCTCTGTTCTTTTCTTCCTTTCTCTGTTCTTTCCTTCCTTTCTCTGCTCTTCCCTTCCTTGTTTTGCTCCCCTCTTGTCTTCTCTGCTCCCGTCTTGTCTTCTCTGCTCCCCTCTTGTCCCCTCTTGTCTCCTCTTGTCCCCTCTTGTCTCCTCTTGTCCCCTCTTGTCTCCTCTTGTCTCCTCTTGTCCCCTCTTGTCTCCTCTTGTCCCCTCTTGTCTCCTCTTGTCCCCTCTTGTCTCCTCTGCTCCCCTCTTGTCTCCTCTGCTCTACCTGTACCCTGGAGTCCCCACCCCCGAACTTGTCCTTTCTTCTTGTAACTTTGTCTATGATAGGGTAATGATACTTTGTTATGATGCGTGTTCGTTTTTTACTCCGTTCTGTTTCATCCAAGGAGATTGGATTTACCCACCTCATAGTTTACACCCCCCCCCCCCCCCCTTCATTTCATTTTGCCCAGTTCTTGTAGCCTTTTTCAGCAAGTAAGTCGTGGCATCATTTTGAGATTTGCTTATGTTCAGTGTTGGACCATGCTAGTCGACCATGACTTGATGATGTGATATGATTAAGGGGAATAAACTTGAAATAACTAAGAATTTAAGTAACCTTTTAAAACTAATTATATCGTGGACTTAAGGTTTTGTGAATCTGATTACAACCTCGACAAATTACAATCTTTAAGGCCTGAAGAGACATTGCTAATACATAAAACCAATCATGTCATTTTTCTTAAATTATATTATATTGATTTCTTTTTGAGAAGAAAATGCAAGATCAGTAAATTATCTGCAAGTTGTATTTTAAAAAAGTGGACGTGTTAGTGCTACTGTTCTTTTAAATCTGCATGTACTGTTACAGTACTTAGGTGGTACATTAATTCAATATCAGCCTTTATTGTGTCCTCGTAAATATATAGAAGATTATATACTTGAGCAATCTTTCGCCGGAAGTTGCAAAGACAAGTAGTGCCTTTCTATTTATCCCTCTTTAACCCTCATGGTTTCTGGGAGGGGTGCAAGAGAACTATCCGCTACGTGTCTCGACGGTTGGGTCTAGTTGTCAGATCTTGCTTTGTTACTTTCTCATAGATTCAGGGATTAGTGATTATTGGCAGGGCGAGTTGCCAATAGGAAAGGAAAGATATATTTCCCAAATCGTAGATTTCACCCAGTACAACAATGCTCCCATGACTGCACAGTTAACTGAAATTCGTCAGAATATCAGCTTATGTCCGCTGGGTCACATGACCGAATGCCGGTACTCAAACATCGAAGATAGATGGTAATGGAGACAACTATAAGTGGTGTCTATGTCGAAAGATGGTATTGCTCCACCCGGTTGTCTGAAAATAATAAAAGTATGCAAAACTAATGTTAACATAACTTTTATTAACGGCATTTGTCATTTCGACAAGTATCAGTACCGTCAACACGTGATATTCGGTGAATTAGACGCCACCAGCCTCATTCTTATTTACTGACGGAACTTGCCATATGTAAGGTATGTCGGAATCACGGTCACGTTGTCAATGGTAGATCACGCTTAGCAGACACCGGTTTCACCGAGACAACTTATCTCTTGTTTGCCGTGCCAAATGGCCAGCTTATTTTGTGGTCACCACAATCCGTTACGCAAAGCAATGCTATCGGAAGTGACAAGGCTAGGCAGTTAATTGTTCCAGCAGAGTGAAACTGATAAGTATGAAGGTGGCTTCCGGGTTGAAATGGCTCCACGCGATAGTGTACACACTCTGGTGAACCAGCTGGTTTGAGTCATTATTTAAGCATGTCTAAATCACACGTTCACACACCATAGATAGACATCTATATCATAAAATATCGTTGGTGAAAGATCGTGGGACCACGGGGTAGTCGGACTCATGGTCTCGTAGTTGCGCAATGTACGATGTTTTCCCACTGATTTACGGTCCTGTTCCACGGAGAGAGAGAAATTTGGGATGTCTGTTGTTTGATATATGGTCACTGCAAGCGTATGGGGAGGGAAATCGTGGCGTCATGATTTTGAAAATATTTGGATTACGGAAAAAATTCTCACTTTTCATGTTGCCTTATTTAGTAAGAATGTCAATGGCCAAATTTGGGAGTGGATACCCTTTCCCGACACCAAGATATCAGCTATCAAAGTTTTAAATCTCTCTAACGAAACCTTATGCTTGTTCATAACGTAAGGAACCAAGGAATATTAACAGAGTTTTGACCGGAAACGTTTGAAATTCAAACGCCTCCAGTTTAGATGTTATATACGCTACAGGTCTGGTATTTTGGGAAACAGCCTATTCCAGGGTT
>JAAAKL020005419.1:0-19343 GCA_010016065.2 Carybdea cf. marsupialis auct. non (Linnaeus, 1758)
TGATGATGATGATGATGATGATGATGATGATGATGATGATGGTGGTGATGATGATGATGATGATGATGATGATGATGATGATGGTGGTGATGATGATGATGATGATGACGATGATGATGATGATAGTCATGATTGTTATTGTGCGTTATCCTTTCCCATGGGCTACTATATATGAGCTATTACACCTTTAAACTGTTGATATCATAATAAGAAAAAGAGGAGGTAGCTAGGTCCCTACATACATAAACCTTATTGGAGTTTGGAGCACGTAACAACTGAATGATCTTACTGACGTCACTGTTAACCACTCAAGGAATCAAACCCAGACCTTCGAGACTATAAATAAATAAACTATAACTCGGCCCTGGAAACAGTCTCTGAACATTCAAAAAAGAGTTTCGATATTACTAACACATGAGCTGCAACCATTTTATATGCATGTTAAACGAATATACGTGACGTCTGTTCCATGCTAATATCCGCAAATAAATAGTTTTTCGGGATTACTTTCTTGTGTCAAGCAAGGGTGACATTTTGCCCGTTTTACGACTTATAGCCCAGTTCTTATTTAGAAGTTACATTCTTTTAGTTGTCAATTTATCTGTGTCAGAAATGTATTGTAAGAACTCTTTTTGGCATATGACACTGGTTGTGATGACTATTAATTTTAAAGTAAAGAAATTGCTTTTTGCTTTATCTTTTTATTTATTCATTATATGCAGCATCGAGTTTTACTTTTAAGAATCAGCTTTCTACCTCATGCTAGCCGTTTCGAGCATTGAACTGATGTTTAGCCTATAAATTAGTTTTCCTCGTGACGTATCAGTTTCATACGTACAAGTTCGGTGTGATTCTAGAAGCGAGTGTAACATATAGCAGACAAGGAAGTATCCAGACAATTTGCTGTGGGCTGTGGGTGGGATCGGTTGATTTAGAGCTATATTGAGATTCTAGTGTAGTTCTTTACAAATGTTTGTACAAAAGCATTTGTGAATGCTTGGGCATTTTTGGTGGGTTCATGTGTCTCGAGTGACCCAGATTGGCTATGCCATTGACAGCAGACTGGTTTCGCTAAAACAGGTTATTATGAACGTGTTTTCTTTATTTTCTAACTTTTAATGAGTTAGACATGAAAAATAGCTTTTGTCATGGGTACAGAATTCACTTTAACAACGAAAAACATAGTTTCGGTTCCCGTGGAGCTTACATGATTCGGTTAGCCTTTGTTGTGTTGGAGTTTAGTAAGCACGTACATGCTACTTTGGAGGGGGAGCACAAGCGAGGAACAGTCGGAGGAATAGAGTACACATCTATCTAAAACATTCTGCAAGTCAAAATCGAGGTTTCGCTTAGTCTCCAATTGTATTCAATCGCTCTCCTTTTTGTCGTCGTACACATTTCCATGTGAGTACATAAAACTCGAAATGCAAAACATTACGAAAATCGTCATGGTAACCATTTTCAGTACTATTGAATGGCATAGTTCTGAAGGGATCATTAACACGTGTTTCAGGGTGATGGCTTAACAGTATGGGTCTGTAAGGCGTACTGTCATTTTGGCCAAATATTTGTTTACAATTTAAAAGCTTGGAAGCCGTTAGACTTGAACAAGTCGCAAACTTTTTTACGATTAGCAAAAAGCTATAGGCTTTCGTTTTCACTTTGTAGTCATTTTATTTTCTGGTACTTTATTTAATGGTTTCAGCAGTCTAGGAATATGATAATATGGGTCTGTTTGAGACACTTATTGTGTAATATGTTTTAAACCCACCGTCCGTATCAGCATGTATAGATAACAGCTTCCTTGAATAATTTATTGTTCACACAAAGGAAAAATATGTAGGCAAGGGGTAAGACTGTGCAGTCATTTTGTTTTGAAAGGTTTTGATTCCTGTTTTTTCCAATCCTTTAATCAGCAACAAAGATTAAGTCGCTCTATTTGTTATCCTTCAGCAGTGTCTTAGTTGTGTTCTTGTAGTCAGAATCATAACAATAGGTCAGCAGATATCTAATGATCGAGGAAACCGCAATAGCTGAAGTATTTGTCATTGTAGCACTGGCGTCGATGGCTATTTGTTTTGGAGCAAAAAACTACGTTTGAATTTACATCGTCAACGGAAAGACGTGTAGTAGTCGTGTTGTGCTCCATGAGCAACTTGAAAGGAAGGAATAATGAAAATCTCAACTCTCTCCAATGGTTTAATACTTCCCAGTGTCTCCAAGTAACGAGGGGATGAAACATATTACAATAAGATATGGTAGGTTGTTAGTTAGTGACATACGTCAAATGTAGAGGATATTCTTATACAAGATTGTGTTTCTTCATCTTCTACTTGGTCCTAGGAATTGTTCAACTTGTATTCTTTAAGGGACGGACGGCTTATGAATATAAACCCCTTTTAATTTCGAAGATGGTCGTATGTTGCAAGGAAGAGATATACAAAGTATTATGTGGGTTTTGAAGAGGAGGGATTCATTGTTAGGTGGCTGTCCTTGTGTTCTGTTTCCATGTTTCATTGTCGGTCAGTGTCAGATAATGGCGTTGATCTGTACACAGCGGAAAGTAATAGGAAAAGTGCAGGACTTGCGATAGACAGAGTTTACAAGTTCTGTACATCTCTACGTAAAACCTAATAAGGTGCGCAAGAGACAAACTTAGGTTCATTAGATTGGAGGGTAATGTACGGGGCAGGTGGGAGGGTTTGCATATAGATGAGAAACTGGTCTACTTGAATTTACAGAGTTTGAATTACAGCTGTCGTCATGCTTAGATATGTTTGTTACTACAGCCTTGAGATATATGGTAGAGAGGACAACATTTGCGGCATAATACCGTCTGCCATGGCCATCCCATCTGTGCTCTGTACGTCTCAGCTATGTGGTTACTCTAGGTAGCTTGTAATAGCCATTATTACGCATTATTATTCCTTTTATGATTATTCTTTAGGATTATTTTGTGAAATATTTTTCCTTCTTTATTATTTTTGAGAAGTTTCAAAAGAAAAATCTAAACTATCTGTTGAGAAATAATGACCAACAGTTCTCATATTTCGACTCTCCTAGATTACCCGACAATATCAATCTTTAGTTTTCTTGTCTTATACTATGATAACAGCAATCTTTTCCATGTTCAGATTACTGGAAGAAAGCACATTTAGGACAAGGATCATGTATTTTGTTGTAAACACCGAAGCGGATAAACTTATAAATACAAAGGATAAAGGAATAGAAATAGGCTGTTGTTTCTCCTACTGAGTGAAGGAGACCAACAATGCCATTACATCACATGTAACGCTAGGGTACTTTGGGACCTTACTGGTTTAAATAATGAGGAAGGACAGGAAATCTTTATGCATTCAAAGTAATTCTTCATTCTTCCAGTTTTCCTATTTCATCAAAAGTATTATCATTTGACACACACGAGCTCATGTTTTGAAGAATTGGCCCCGGCCACAACATGCTGGTGTTCCCTTGCTGGCAGTCACAAGTAGATATTATTGGCGTTATGCCATAATGGTATTGAACACAGGCAAACGTCTAAGCATCCTTGTTTTAGCTTTTTTGGGTAGATTGAAATGTCTGTGTATAAGGGATGATTTCGCTCCAGTTGATCCGACTCGTGTTATGGCTACCTTAACAGGTCGCTGTAAACCAGGGCACTAATCATCTCCTCACTTCTGTTTGTTTTTAACAACCTTGCCCTTTGGTTACCATCACAGTGTTGTTTCAGTGGTACAGACCTGGCCTTTCCAATATCCTTAGGTAGGTCACTCCAATCCAATGGCTCCACTTTCTTGTCGGGTTCATACAACCCAAACGTTCGGTTACTTCCCCAGTATTCATTTCTTATAAAAGGCAACTTTCAAACTTTTAAGTTGTGGTTACAATGTTTGACTAGTTAATGTTCAATGAGCAAGAATCATTTGAAACCGATGTTATTTGCTTGACGGCAAGCGTTGTAAAGGAGCAGATAGGAACGTTTTCATTTCACATGTCAGAACATAAATCTGCCCAGAAATGTCTTCTGATAGATCAAGTGACTAAGGGTTTTCCGAAAGCAGTGGGAAAAAAGTTTTAAGATCATGAGAATAGTCAGAAAATAGATGTCGGAAACCTTTTTGTAATTAATGTATGCAGTGAAAACCGGGGTATACGTCGTCTTGTATTTCATCAATGTTATCTACCATGTGAAGCTCTATTTTAAAGAGATTGGAAATGAGAAATTTGTAAGCGGAGAAATTTTTAAAAATGAAGGAAGTATTTTTGAGTTTTTTGGTATAAAAGGATCTCACAGGGAAGCCAGAACCAGGGACTGGAGGAAGACATTAAATAAAAATAGAATTTAAATAAAATATTTTTTCAAGTTTTAAGGTTCTTGAAACGGGAGGCGGCCCGGTACCCTTGCTGCCACTTTATCCAAAGTAATACTGCCAGTTACCTATGTCTTTTCATAAATGCTTAGAATGCGTTTGCATAAAAAATGTAACATTAATGCTAGGCCCGCGGCTGCTACTCCTGTTCTTTTCAATTCATAATCTATACAAAATGTCTTTATAAAAACATTTCGAAAAAACCCCTTAAAGTTAACACATGGCCTGGTATTATATTTTTATTCACATTACCAAAATTTTATCTAAAATTGAAATCTAAAAAGTTGTCAGAAATTTCATATTATATATGTTAGAGAGCTGGTTATGAAGGCTATGCAGCGAGGAATGTGTTATCAGCCAAACTGCAAAGGTCCTGCTCCTTGTAGAGTCAAATGATAAAATTCTCTTATTCTATCATAAGTTATATATTCATAAAAATATATTATTTTAGGATATTGAGCACTGCTATCATATTTTATTTTAATTGACACTGTTATAGGAGCCAAGTTTTTAAATATTATTAATGATTCATCCGGTTTTGCACTATAAAGTTTTGTTTGTCGCTTTCTCGAAGGAACAGAATTAATGAATAAGAGTTTGGATGGATCTTTTAAAAGACCTCCCTCCCCACTCTTTCACATTCGCTATTGACGGACTTACTATGGTTTCTGGTAGTAGGTTGGGCGCAAAATGTCTGCATGCTCCTTTCGTATGTGTCTGCGTCTCGTAGCTAGTTTTGCATGCTAGGGAACTCGAGGATATCCACTATCGATTTTCAAATATACGTAAACAGAACATGAACCTATGTCAAGCTTTAAGAATCCCCCTTCTCGTTCTGCTATCTTTTTTGTTGTTGTTTCTAATACTAAGCAACGCATGAAAACATTTGTAGGTTCTTTGTGCACATGTCTGGATCTCGCAGCTGGATTTTAAAAGGAAACAAAACAGAAACAGAGCAGGAACTCAAATGAAACTTAAAAAATCTCTCTCTCGGTTAGCATTGCTCTTCACAAACCTTCTATTGGTTTTGGTAGTAGATATGGCGAGAAAACATCTGTAGGTCCCTTGTGCACACATCTACATTTGGCACTTAACTTGCACTTAACTTGCACTTGCACAGAAAATAACAGAACTTGTATAATCGATTAAATGTGAGTGTACATTTGAAAGCATTTCAAATGCTTTACTTGACTCCTGTTCTCGTAATTTAGCCTCTTAAAAGATGGTTCTTCAACTTTAAATATTTGCCTTTGGTATAAAGTAGCTAACGAAATTTGAAAAATGTGATTTGCGTGGGTGCTACAAATGGTGAACCCATCTAGTCAAAATCTAAGTTCCTTAGGGAGGCTGCGTGGATTAAAGAAAGACATTGCTTTTTAATTGGATTTTGCGGATAAGTTAAATGAATCAGACGGAGGGAAATTTTTTCTAAAGAACTTGGGACAAGCTTCTTACATCCTTCTTGTATTGTCTTCATTCAAGTTGAATGTCATTGGATTAGTTGCGAGATAGATGTTACTAGTGAAACTTTAGAGGAGAAATAGTTTTATTGTGAAGTATTTTAACTCAGTGTTCTTAAATGTTGATAACCTGCGTGTATGCATGTTAACATTGGCAGTCGAGTTATTGACTTTTTCAAGGAAAACGGTGCAAAGCGATCTCCTGTCAACTACTGCAGATTCTAGAGATGTAACACAGGTGACTAGACCTTTTAAGACTTATTATGTACATCTTGTTAATACACTCACTCGTTCAGTTTGATATTTCAGGATTTACTTAAGTTTATATTGAAGTTTCTAAGCTCATATCCATCATTATCTTAATTGTCAGCGCAAAAATGCTGGCCTAAAGCGACAACTTAGTAAAAAGACAACTTAATAAGTAAGTAGGTTGTGTAAATAAATAAACGATTAAAAAGGCAGTTATAAGATCAGTAAGAGTGTAGATAAGTAAGTAAACAAATAAGTAAACAAATAAGTAAACAAATCGGTAAACAAATAGGTAAACAAATAAGTAAAAGAAAGTAAACAAATAAGTAAACAAATAAGCAAACAATTAAGTAAACAAATGATCAAGAAAACAAAGAAAAAAGGAAATAAATGATGAAATGTTTAAAGCTAGTAGCAACAACAACAGTAGAAACAGCAACAATAGCAACAGGACCCATAGTAATATTTACAGCAATAAAAACAGTCAAAGCAACATGATACTCTTACTAATTACACTTCCCACAGCAACAGCAATTACTACAACTGTCATTACTACCACATCGACTTTAAAACAGCAAGAACATTACAGCAACAAGCAATGCTAAGACAGTGACGTCAACGTGATAGAAGTAAGTACAAGAACGACAACCGAAGCAGCTAACGGAGGGAGGCAAGCAACCTCAAGGAGACGATGTATATTTAAGTGACAGCAGAAACAGAGGTTGTAGCAACACGATACGTAACAGCGAGTAAATGATAATAACAGACCGAATAACTGCAACAAAACAAGAATAGCAACACGATACATAACAGCGAGTAAATAATAATAACGGACCGAATAACTGCAACAAAAACAAGAATAGCAACACGATACGTAGCAGCGGGTAAATAATATTGACAGACGGAATAACTGCAACAAAACGAGAATAACACATCTTACAATGATAGTGCCGGTTGTAAAAGTAGGATTTCAAATATTGAGGAGAGTGATTAGCTATGTCAAGCGATATGCGTCGTGATTACATAGAAACCAACTTTATGTTAACTTTGGCATAAGTTAACATAAAGGTACATAAAAGGGATTAGGTGTTAATTAGCGAGGACTTTGCGGTTTTCTGCCGTAGAAATATCACAAATCCGATTTTTGAAATATTGATAACGGCGGCGAATTGCATGTCACGTTACTGCATGGAAAGGATGTGAGATTGATCATTGATGCCTTTACTTTTATGTTTTCTACCTGTTTAAGGGAAACTTTAATCAAACTAAACTCCCGAACTTGTGGTGTTGTTATCATGTACTGAGACCTTTATATGCACTTGCATAATTTCTCCCCGTCCTTAGAGTTAATTCCTTTTGTCAATTTTGGTCAATGTATAGCGCCAAGTAAATGTTGTAGGCTATCTTCTTACAGTGCCGGCTGTTCGACGGATTTATCCCAACCATTCAAAATAGACGGATTGTAGAAAATTTTCTTCACTCGGTGTCATTAACATCTTCAGCCAGTGGGGATTTCGATGAGGGTGAGCGCTCAAAATTTTGAGAATGGAGGAGGTGAAGTTGTATTGAAATTATGAGGGAGGAAAAGGCGACTGCTATGAGAATAATCATCAAAAAGGAGAGAGAGTGCGCTGAAATTCTGATTGAGAAAACGAGTATTGTTGTGAAAGATGTAATGAACATTTCGATTAATTTATTTATTTATATATTGATTTATACAACAAATAACTTTCGGAATAACAGTTTGGATAACAATATTATAACAGAAATATTTTCTCACCACAGTGATTTTTTGAGAGGATCTGTGTAAAGAAATTATAGATATGATAAAATTACATTCCGTTGTAATTCACCTAATTGATGAAAATAGGTGTAAAAGTAGATTTATCGAATACATAATATTTGTGATTTAATTTCCAATATACGGCTGACCGTCAGGTCACCCGTGTGAATCTACAAATGTCTTCAAAGAATGAACATCGTTCTTATAGCTGTAAGACCTTTTTTCCCGCGTGGTTCAGTGTTTCCTCGAAGATTACTAATGTGCAATTACTTGGTGATTGGTATGTTAGTACGGCATTGTATGGTCGCAAAAAGACCAGAATTGCCCAAAATCGTATTCAAATGTGGACAAGCATCACCTTTGACGTACTCTCATCTTCCCGGTTTGTAAAGTGAATCTTGATTTGATGCAGTCATTGACTTAGTCAAATTGAGTTAGGGTTATACAAGCATATAATTGGTGATTGGCTCTGTATATAGCGTCACCTAGTCAAGGGGAAGTGTTGCAGTTGGACAACAACTTAGATTGTATGCTATTGCGCTGTTACATTTTGTCAGTATGTAGCACAAAATTATAGGTGGTGGTGTTTTGACAAGCAGTACTTGCCCAGTGTAAAAATATAGCCACGTAATCCCCGACATAGGCAGTTGATAGAAAACAATTAGTGATCCGTATCTTCTGAAGTTGTAATTACGTCTTTTCAACTGTACAAATGCTATATGGCATTTACAAGGATGTTAATGATCCGATATTAGTAGTTAAAACATGGATGAAGTGCACTAGCTTGAGCTTATGTGGTGCGAGTTCACTTTGATGAACATATTCAAGGGGACAGATGAAGGCAAAAACATAAGTTCTTCTTCTACTTCTCTTTTCAGCATATTCTCTTCATCAGGGGTTGCCACCCCGGATGATGAATTTCTGTTTTGGCTCATCTTCGCTATTCTTTTCCGTTGTACCAATGAGCACTTTATTTCTATTTCCAACGTTCCTTTACGTTATTTTATAGATAAATATATTTATAATATCTTTAGTATATTTATATTTATGTCTGCATATACGGTGCTTGACCCAGGAGCAGGAATTTGCAGAAATCGGTAGAAGCTGGAATGACCTCAATAACAATGTTGATACATTACAAAACAAATAAAGTTCTTGAATAAATATTAGGATTTTTCTTTGATATTATTAAATATTAGGATGTTTTTCAGGGTTTGCACCTTGAGCGAATATTATTATCAAGATAACGTTTTCAAGCTAAAATATTGCTTGTAAGGTGGAGAAATAGAGGGTGATAAACGAGATAAATTAGAGGAGTAAGTGAAAGGAAGAGAAGAAGAAGAGCAAGAAGTGGGTGGACAAGAAAAGGAAGGAAGATCGAGCAAGTTGTTGAGAATAAGCAAACGGGTTTTCCACAGCCTATTGCTTACTTATGCCAGTTCAAGTCACTCTAGTATGTTAGCGTAACTGAAACATGTTTTGACGAGAAACACGTCAGACATTGGCAGAGATAAGTGGTTTTGAGAATCAAGTACGTCATTTGATGTAATAAAAGCCAACTTTGACTTCAAAGGCTCTTAAAATTATTCGTAAACGCTTCTTGATGGATGTAACTATAGCGATTCCGTATGCATTATCCACCAATTAGTTATATCAAAAGCTTGACGGTTGTGTACATTGGTGTCAATTGTTGATCGCATCTATACGTGAGCACAGTATACATTCACGTCTACCAGCAATCTGTGGTTTTCCCATTGTAAAGGCGCACAAGCGTTGTGCGCAAACAATAGGAACTGTGGCTATAGCTCTAGACAGTAAGATTAGGTGTGAGTAAGTAGAATCTCTGGCTGTGCTCTTGTGATAGAATAAAAGGATGATTTTATAACGTACTATCCTCGCGTATATTCTCAGCAAAAACAGAACCCAGAAAAAAAATCCTCCCATCCTACGAAACATGTCGTGTTGCATTGCATTCTTCGAATATCGGTACAGATACTACCAGTGGAAAGGCGTGTGGAAGGTAACCAAAGCCGCCCTTAACGTTTAGTAACTATTAAGTATATTTTAAAGTTCTTAAATTTTACTGGTTTAAATACCAGGCATCGTAAGGTAGTGTTGATTGACGGTAATTTGTCTGTATTTTAATCTGAATTCTGATTTTTGTTTTAGTTTGTGAACTTAGTATTTAATGAAGGGTAAACACGAATATCAAGTATACATCGATGAGTTACTTGTAAGTGCCTTTTTATTTTTACTCGGTCCTAAGCAGGCATGCTGGCAACTGTTTTTAGAAAAACTTATAGACGTCAGAAGGCGGAATTGAAATAAGGAGCCTCGTCCCTATGCCTAAAGCGTGAAAATCACAGGTTGTGACCTGACTAAGGAGTGCCCAAAGCTCGGCGGTAGTTAACAGTAATTTTAATACCTTCTTTTAACTAGTATGAAAACAGTTACGTTATCGGCAAAATTTCCACTTAACAAACACACAAGAATGAATCAATATTACACATATTTTTAATTGTTAAGCAAACCCCGTTTAGCTTTCAGTTATCCCTTTCTTGTTTGTTTATGTATCCCGGTGTCATATGTAAAGTTTCTAAATTGAGTGACAAGTCAAATTGGAATATTTTCGTGTGACAATAGGTGCAAGAGTCCAGATTCGAGAAAGCAGCTCGTGATCGTAACTGCCCATTATTGTGCTCTATGTTTGTACATCGTTTAGGGTATAATTCATTTCGACAAGTATACTTGTTAAGGTGCAATGTGCTCGTTATCATACTGTTATAGTTACGAGAAACAAATATGCCGCCCCCGTATGATGTTAAGAGAGAGGTCAAATTGTTTCTAGTTATTTGGTCTGAGTTACAGGCAAAGCAGTAAAATAGGTATTGAAAGTTAAATATATGGAAGTTGTCTTTTAGCGGAAGACCCTGCCAAGACCTAGTCGTGACACGAGAGAGCACCATCTAACTGCTTAACGTTTCTTAGAGGTTTCTTTAAGATATCTGAGGTTTGGAAACCTAATCTTTGCTTTGTCGTCATCATTGCGTCAAGATGCAGTTAGAGATGTGAATACTCCTTCAAAAAGACAACTACTCGTCTTTGACTATCTTAAACATGAAAAGGACCTCGACCTGTTTAGGGACCCAAGGCCAGTGTTGATTCATTGTTCTCATTACGTTTTATTTTTCTAATACTAAACAATTCTGTAGATTATTCCTTGCCTAATATTGACGGTTAAACATAGCATGTTGTTATAAGACATGAATTGTCTGTAGGTTAAGTTTTTAAACAGGATGATGTTGTACCAAATTTCTTCGAATTATATCCTTCTTTTATTCAATTTTCAACCTCTGGGTGGCCGCACTGCTCTATGGTTCCGCCACTACCGTGAATACCGTTTGCACAGATTTAAGTAGGGAATATTAATTGATTGTGGATACAAGCTAAAAGGCTAAACACAAGAGATGACTTATATCGATCAACGATTGTATTACTTGTTTCTTAAGTCATGCCTCATTTTCTCTTCTCCTAGCGTAAAATATAATTAGTTAGGCTTTGGTATCAATGTCTTTGTCACTTATCAATTAATTAATTAATCCATTCATTCATTCGTTCGTCCATTTATTCATTCTTTTTTTTTTTATTCCTTTGTTTCGCTTTCTCCTTTCTTTGGTGGTTCTTCTCATTCCTTCGCTTCTTTCTTACCTTTGCCTTCAGTGTTTCTTTCTTTCATTCATCTCTCTCTTTCTCCTTTCTCTTATTCTTTCACATTTAAAATTTTTGCCCAATTTGCTGCCGAGTCATGTATGCGTGAACGATCTTTACGGACTGTGCTCCTAAGGGGTAGAACTAGAATGTCACAGACATACGAAATGTAGAGTGACTTTAAGAATCTAGTCAGTGGTATTTTCTGTCCATTCGGTAACAGAATGTCAATGTTTCGAGTTTATACGTCGGGATATTGATATTGCAGTACATCTATGAAGTGACTCCAACGGTTCCCAATGTTTGGATATCAATGTTGGCTGTATCAGTATTAATCGTGTCGCTATTGAACCCTGTATTGGTTTTCCATATTACTAGACCTGGAATTTACAGCATATTTTCACGTTTAAGGTGACAAAGGTGCTTCATGGCTGATGGAGTTATATAGCGCTTTGGGTTAGGTTTGACAGGCAGAGATTTGCCCTAAGGGAATTCATTTTAGGAGAGCTAGTCTTCGTCAAGGTTTTTTGAGTATTTTTTCCAGAAGTTGACGAATTGATAATTTATCAAAAATATTTTTTTTCGCGAACCTCAAAATGTAAGGATATCTCTTCCATTTCCCTTCGACAAAACGTCTCATATAATGAAAAAAGTAAAAGTGAGCGTAACGTCTTTCTTTTTTCCAACCTATTCCTTCGACCAAAAAAAACCAGAATGTGTTCAATGTTATGAATTTTATAAGTAATATATCTGTATGAAGATTTCGCGGAATCGATTTTCAGAAACTAATGTTTCACTAGTTTCTTTGAAATGTCTTTTTTGCAAGTATTTTCCAAGGTTTTTCGTGGGAATTAAATCATGACTAAATTTACGCAATAAAATTCTCGCAAAATTTTATGCCCCTAGCTTGCTCGGTCGGGCATCCCAACTTCGTTTATAAAAAGAATACCAGAAAGTTTAAGGAAGGTACGCAACATTTGACTCAGGGCGTGAGTGACGTGCAGCCCTACTACTGACGTGGGAGGGGTTTACGAAAGAGGAAGAACTGTGTCACCTTAAACTACTGCTGACTTTTACCCGCCCACGACCGGTTACATGAATACGTCAAAGGAATATAAAACCTCCTTAGTTAAACAGCGCTGTAAATGAATTGGAGCGATATTGTAGCAGAATTTGTTAAACTATGCATCACGCTATGGGAACTGAACTCGCCCTGTGGTTATGAACACGGCTAACTTGTTTATGAACTCGCCATCTTAACGGGATTTTCATTGTGCATTGTGCTTTGCAAGTTCTATATCTTACAACAATAAGTATTGATCTTGTATCGTTGAAGAGCCGATTCTTTACTTCTATTAGTGGACATGGTGGTGTACAGTTTTCTTTTACTAATAGTGCAGGTTGCTAGAATTGTGTTGCTGCACCTCGGGGCGTGTGTGTTATTGTATCGATTTTGAATATACTGATCTCGTAAAGAAAACTGGAACTGTATTTGACATTGTAAGAAAATATCCTTGTTTGAGATCACATGACTTCTAGAGTACAGTGAAATTCTCATTCGTTTCTTTGGTTACTATCATAATGGATTTTCGAGGCGATGTATAAAAGATACATTTTTGCATCAGCCGAACGACGTAAGCGAAACTTTTGAAAACGTTGTCATTGTTGCCATCAAAGGAAAAATTTTTAAGGGAAGCGGAACAAGATTGCGTAGTACTAACAATTACTTTACAACCTTTTCCCTCGAACCACCACATGGACAGTAAAGGTTAAGAATGAAACGCAGCGAAGGAAAAGGGGTACTATTTGACGTACAACAGATACCAGAATTTCGATAAATGCACTAAAAGTTTAGTGCCGCCCATATATGGTCTTATTGTGATCTATCCACTGGTTTCTAAGTAACACTAAATCGAGCATGTTAGTTCCAATCAAAAAGGCTCATAAACGATGTTACATAGCACTGCGGACCTTCCCGCGTATTTGTGACCATGCTTTTTCGCTGTTGGAAAGCTTGGTCCAGTCTTTTTTTGAGATCAGTGGATCTATTGCTTTGACTATAGTTTGTCAAGGCATAGTGACAGCTGCCATACTGAGGATAATGACCCTTATGCTTCAGAACAACCACTACAGGATGCTCGTTCTCCCACTTTTGGTCATATATGAAGGTTTACATAAATCCTATAAAATGTCTTTAAAGATGTTAGCGAATTTTACATATTTTTAGTATGTTCTTATTGCTAGTAGTAAGTTTTACCTTGAGGCCTACAGAGATATCTTAACATTGCCTTATAAGTGGAATATCCCGCAAGTTATTGGGTTTCAACTGAAGCCACAACAAACTTTATGTTCTTACTCTTTCCTTGTGAGAGCCTCACTCTTTCTTTATTAAGGCTGCCGTTGTGGTAACTGTCACCTGAAGGTTCTATAGCAAATCGGTAAAGGTTTTTGACTAGTAGCGTATGGCTGGTGGGCTCGAATTCCAGTCGTGTCTTCGGGTGCATCATCAAGGAAAATGTTGTAGGTTCCCTAGCCCTCACTGACCACTTTGGGAAAGGTTCTCTCTCTTTTCATATGCCCGAGACTTACTTGCCAATAAAGCTTTGTCATGGACCATCATAAGAAAATGCCAAACGATAGAACATGGGATGAACTTTGACAGATGTGGAAATCCGAGGGAATGGTAGGCAGTTGTAAAAGCGTTTATAAAGCGGAGATAAAGCTAAAGAATTTTCATTGAAGATCAAATTCTCTACTTCACGTACACGTACATTACGTACGTACTTTTTGCCTCGTTTGATTCTCATAAGAAGACACATTTTAAGTGCTTACATGAGCGTTGAAAAAGCTTAACCTGATCGTACTTATTTATTTCAGGTTGAGAAATCAATTTAGTAAAGGAGAGTAAATTCGTACTTTTAAGCTCAGGTCTTACAACAGGTTGTCAATGAAATTGCCATGTAACATGTAAGTGGAGTGAATTCGCAGGGACTCGTGGTTTACTGACTCTACAATGGGCAAAGCTTTTTCTTGCTTCTTAGTATAATATATAATAGCAAGTATTGAAGAATCAATGATCTGGCTCCTTCTCATAACGTGTGATTATTACTCTTATACTAGAGATCATTTTTGAGGTTGTTATGCAAATGCCGCTGGTAAGGTGTATCATATAGTAATTGTAACCCATAATAAGGAGCTGCAATTCTGGAGTATGAAAATATTGTTAAGTTTGAAAAAAAGCTTGCATTTCAGACCTCCCTGCTGCTGAACGGATAGGTTTAGAATTACAAATAATGCTAGGAATGGACACCCCTTTCGTGTGGCAAGTGTCTTGCGTGACATGTTTCTTTTTCACGGATATTTAGTAAAAAGTTAACTTCTATTTGTCCAGGATTGTAGGTTCTAGTCTTGTTTTGCGTGGTGGAATGACACCACTTTGCTTAAGAGTACTAAATAAGCTCAGTGACAAGGCCTTGCAGCTCTAAATGGCTCTGAATAGAGAAATATTGATGCCTACAGTCATGCTCTGTTGTCTAATCCAGTACAGTGCCCAAAATGACAGGAAATTCTTGGTGAGGTAGCCAAGGATGATAGCGCTTTATATGCAATGCCCCATCCCCTATGTGCTTCAGTACAAACGTACACAAGTAAATCGTTGTGTTTGAGCTTCAACGAGCTTTTCGCCCATCTAGCTTTTCCCTGTGTATGAGTAATATTTCATGTAACAAATTTTTCATCCTGCAAAAAATAGGGGGCATATTCCCCATGCGCCCTCCATTAGACCTGACCCTGTAGTCCTTGATGTTAATGCTTAAATAATGAGGGTGATGATAGTAATAATACAATAACGATGATTTTAATGACAATGATAACAAAAATGCATATGGTGTTAATGTTGCTGCTGTTGTTGCTGATGTTAATGACGATGATGATGATGATGAATATTTTAATGATGGTTGTGATGATGATAATCATCTTTAATACAATTCTACCTGTGTATGCCAGTGGTCCGCCACTCTTTTCTCTCCCCCCCCCCCCTTCATGTGTAAGAAGTATTACTAGGGGAGCCTTTATCAACTTTACATATCATATGAAGTGAGTAAATCTGTGTTACGTACAGTTATAAAGTGTTGGATAAGGAATCTGCCAATAAAAGTTGCATTTCTATATCTATGGGAGTTTTGTTTTGGAAACCACTGCCCAGAAGACACTGGCATTTACTTAATGCAATCCGAAATATGTTAACTACACCCAAATCATCACTATTGTATGGTAATTTTACGATAATATTTTATTCACGTCTCACGTTTGGTGACGAAACGAAGCACACATTGAAAGAGTTTGTTGGTAGAAAAACAATCTTAATAGGTAGGGCGTGATGCAGGTGACCTGAAGGAACAGTTAAAATGCATCGTAGGAGGTAGAGCTACTTACTGAGTAGCTGCTGTTTTTATAGCTCCTTGATCCTCTTTCGATGGAATATTTACTTGGATTATTCTGAGAATACTCACTAGGCTGTATTATATTTTGTCGATAAGTTTAGGTAAGTGCGTAATTGCACATAGATCATTCCTGGAGAAAGATGCGTGGTTTAAAATGAAGTCCAGTGATGTGTATACCAAATTTGATTGAAACAAGGGGTTGATTTTTCGTTCCTTTTACAGAAAGATAGAGCAGTTATCCATGATAATTCAGTTTAGTTAGCAATTGCTTTGGTAAGAGATTTCATTTTTTCGTAGCAGTCGGGAATAAGCTGCCTCTTAAATGATCTAATGGACATGCATGAATTACAAAAGCAATTATAATTTTATCTCTTTTTCCAAGTCTTCAGATTCTATACATAGCAAGCGAAACTCCTTATCTTAATGTTTCTCCACGCTCTCTTGATCTGTAAATGCCATCTCCCAGTTAAGTGATCTCGTGTAACTACATCTGATAAGAAAGGTTGGTTAAAACCTCGAAGTCGCACTTTCTGGACACACTATATGAGTGCTAGAACTTTCTTGAAGCTTATATGAGGATCTTTTTGCAAGTGGGAATATGATATTTAGGGCTTGTCGATAGAAAAAGTACGTCATGCGGACACGACCTTGTAAAGCACGTAAAACTAGTTGCTTATTTCTATCAATAAGTGCTATAGCAGGAAGTCATTTGAGCTTCAAAATTGTAAAAAGCCACAAAGTAATGTCACTGTAAAGCGAAGTAGGACACTGGTCTGTCGTAGGCGTTTGGTGTGTATCACATAGAGTTTTTTTCTTAGACGAAGCCGTAGGATTCGGCCCTTCCCTAATCCTCATTTTGCCACTATTATCACCATAAATAACCGAGGGAGATTAGTTATCATCAGGGAATTGAACGTCTTATACTGCTAGGATCGTAACATTCAATTTCTGATATAACGATGGTGTACTTAACCAATAGAAAATCGATTTCACGGAACTTAAGTCATAGATCGTAACCCCCCTAGGCGTTAAACGTCCTTATAATCGAAATCAGAGATACTCTTACTAAATCAATTAATTCCAAGAAGTGAAATAAGTTAAAAATGCGGTAAGAACGATTCGTGCCTATGCATTTAACCGATTTGTCCGTTATTATCGTCTGACTCTTGAACGCAAGGAGGATCATGGATAGCATAACACGCTGATAAACGATGGATCCTAGGAAGGTTTTAATCGGTGTTGTCAAGTTGGTCATGTGTCAGGTCACCCAAAGTTGTACCCTTTCCGTGAAGTTAAGATTAAAGTATTTTGCTTCGGTACCCAAATTCCCATTTCTTATATCTTTGATCGAAAAATGCCCAATCAGGAATTCATGGCTGAACTTGCCAACTGTCTTTTTAATGACAGAACCCCGGCCTGACTTAAAGCTACCATCCTTGTCGCACCATTGCTATCTGGGATAGAGAGAGAGGACTGCAAGGAGCCATTGACAAAGAATGCCTAGCAAATAGCTGAACTTAACTGTTCGTTTCTCCCATCATCTGAAATTGTAAGAGTGCTGAGGCTGCTCTCAACTCCGGACATCCGCCATGTCTTGCCAAGACTACTATATTATTTACTATACTATATTATTTTGATTTCATGATGTAATAAATGTCAGATAATAACTCATACATACGTCTTCATGTGTAGAATTTCGCAAATGTTTTAGAAGACCTCACACTTCATAAAGATATATGTATATCTCAGACCTTCCACTCCGGCCATCGACTGCGACAATTCTTGCGTATGTCACTGGCTACATTCATTAGAGAAACAATCAATTGGCAATGGTAACGACACATAATATTTTTCAGTGGGAATCTATGAAAGCTAGAAATGTTTAGATTTTACTCTTCAAACGAAAGATTTTCAAATTCGGATGCGCTTCTTGCGCAATCCCGTAACCCTGCTGTGTCAGAGTTTGTACGGATTTTTCAAACCCCGTCCCTCGTTCGGCTATGTACGACATTGTACATCCTTTGTTAATGACCCCCAAAGAACTGTTTAATTGACAAATACTACTTCCTTGACTGGTCTTTCCTTTGTCTGTTGAGAAGGAAGGAGCTACTAAGAATGTCTGCACAATATAATCAGTCACAGAAAGAATAAATAACTATGTTCTGTAATTTCACGGGGAACAATTACCGTTGTGAAATGGAGAATTAATGACCATAATTATCGTGTTCGATCATACGGAAAGCTAGGAATGGAAGCCGTCTTAGTGTCATATTCATCTGCTGTTTACCTGTGGTATTGTGGCTGAAAATTCAAAGTTCGTATTAAGAGAAGACTAGAACTATTTTACTCAGTAGCCAAGGAGATTGTTAGTGAATTAGAAATGAAAGTTTATGTTTCGTTATTAGCCACCATGTTACCTTTATTATAGACTCATTAGTAAACCTAGCATCAGGGCAAACTTAAAGGACTACAAGAAACTGAACAGTTCACAGTGTCCCGTCAGTCGTGACTGGGGACACGTATTTTGACATATTAAACACGTTTCGCTATCCATCGAGTATGTTTATTTATTTTCACGTATGGCAGTCGATTTGTTTCTCGGTTTTTAAAGAAGTACAATTAATTTTATTCACGGTATTTAACATTGCTTTGCTCATGCCATATATCTTCTAAACAGATCGTTGTATGTTTTTTGGTTTTTAGCATGAGAAGCTACCAGTTCTCAAGATAACAGTCCAATCTAAACATTTGGAGACGAAAAGGCAATCACAAATCAAGGTAACAGCACTATCCTGTATGATATCCCATCTTTTGGCCCAAATAATTGAACTTTTATATCTTACTTGTAATTTTTTCAACTTTTCAATTATTCAGTTTACTATTATGCTTGATTCATAGCTTTCATCAGACTGACAAGTCGTGAGAATATCCGTATTTGCTTTCTGCTTAAGCGACGGCGGTGTGGTTGTAGATGTGATAGTGCCAGCGTTTTTAGTGAAATTTTCTCATGGACATGGACTAGCTTTATTCCGATGTACCTGTCCTCACTGAAAACTTACGTCAAGGAAAACTTTATAGGACAATGGAAACATACCTATCAAAGGATAAAATGGTGTATTTAAGTGGCACCTATAGCCTAGTGACGATTCATCACCATTATCACCATCATTACCATCACCACCGTCACCATCTCAATCATCACCATCACCATCACCATAGTCATCATCACCACCACCACCACCATCATCATCATCACCGTCATTATTGTCATTGCCATTATCACTACCGTTATCATTGTCATTAGCGTTATCATTAGCGTTACCATTATCAT
>JAAAKL020005420.1:0-19341 GCA_010016065.2 Carybdea cf. marsupialis auct. non (Linnaeus, 1758)
TGCACTGGTGGTCAACAACAAAGCAAGAATGTTTCTTAAAAGACATTAGATCGTTAAATAGATCAGTATTGGAGAACATGTTTTCATGTCGTTAGACCGTGTTGCCTTGTTTTGGTCGCCTTCAATTTTATTAATTTGATAGGGATTATTATAAAATTTGATATAAATTGATAGTGTGAGTGACTACTTTATCTAATCATAGTGTAAGGATACGATGGTGGCATATAATTCTCATTTCCGAAGGAGAAATCCACTAAAATTACAAAGAAAGTTGTGTTCTCTCATGTTTCAAAGACCCACGGAAATGGGCGGGTATACACCAAAGTGCCAAAATAGGATGAGGGTAACTAAATAACTGAAGAGCTTTCTGTCTTTGTGGTTGATGTTCAACAAAAGCATCGAGTGACACTGAAAAGATCTTTCAAGACTCTCAAGGACATACCGGTGTTTTACAATGTAAGGACTGTTAGAGAAACCTTTGTGATGTGGGGCTTAGTTGTGTTCACCACGTGCCAAAAGTTTGTACATCATTGGGAGTGAAGGAAATTAGGGGTCATGTTTATCAAGTATTTTTCACAGTCCTTTTCTTCGATGTTACGGAGGGAAGAGAAGAAGCCATTCTTTTCGAGGAAGTTTTGCTTACAACAGCTTGCTTTGGGCCTGATGAAGTTACCATCGTTCATTCCCAGACTTTGTCTTTAAAGCAAGCATTGTCATCCTTTTCTTTTCCAACCTTGTATTGGTTGGTTTTCCTTGCGCCCTCCCCTTCCCTTCATTGCTTTCTCCCGTTTTAGTCTGCGCTCCGTATTATTTAACACGAACTTTTACAATGTTTTCAATGTAACCCATTACTTTCTATTCCCTTCTTTTGAGTATTTCAAACAATAAGGCTACAGTCGTCTCAAACGCTACACTGTACCCATACTGTTGTTACGAGGGACCTCTTTAAGGCACTCTCGGATGAGTACGTGACTCACACTGTTATCTTTTCAGCTCACCGCAGGGTTAATTAAGCGAGTTAGTAGTTTTACTTTTTTAATTTACGGAATTATGATCATCACATTAAAATTTACAGAATGCGAGATTTATTAGACTCATACAATGATACTTTGAAAAGCAGCCGAATTCTTAAAACATTTTCAAAGTCAATCCTAATTAGTTACAACTCGGACGTGCTTGTACTGCAGTAATGTGTTATCACGGCCCCAAAACTTACATGCTTCCTCGAAGTGTGAAAATGTTGCCCGGGCACCGATAAATATATCTAATGGAACATTATTCTTTCATTATTTACTTACAAACATAATTTGAAATGCTCGTTTTGTTTGGTAGTTTCTCTATCTATTGTACTATGGAGTACATTTCAACTTTTTGAATTTTCCCGAAAGCCAAGCCGGTTTTTGTACTTTCGGTAGGTAGGCGGCATTTGCACGACTTTAAGATAAGTCTTTGAGTTGTGTAGAGTTTAGCATAAAAAGAAAGGTCATCTTTCATCTTTCTCTTTTTTTATAGGCCTTCATAACAGTATGTTTTATCGATATTAATGTACTTGTATCCATGCAGTTCTATTCAACGGTAATACGTATTTGACTTGCGGTCTCGCCCTAGTCATAAGGGATCTTACATACTATACAAACTCGATTTGAAAACCACGGTTCATTGTTTACGTTAGACGAAAAGTTCTCCTACTCGAGGGCTCGAAAAACCCTTACAAAGTCGAGGAATTTCGTAAACTCAAAAGCTGGAAGAAGTTTTAGGAAACTAAAAAGCAATTTAACTCCCTATTGAAATAGTCGATAGAGGAGTCTAAGAATCGCGGGTTCGAGGATATTTGCTTTTGCGAGAGTGGGTAGCCTTCTTAAAGCAATTATGCCACGAAAATATGGACGGAAAATGTTATCCCTTGCGATGTGTGCACGGTAAAATTTTGTTTCGCTCTCTGAGCTCCAGCCGGCATAGTGTGAAAGAGACGTTATACCCTTACATTTAAGAGAAGGCGGCGTTTACTAACTGTATCCAAGCTTACGCGCGGCGTTTATCAAGGAGGCGGCGTTAGTAACAAAGCGTTCAAAGAAGCTAAACGTTTTAATTGATTTAGTTTTCATCCATGAACTTTTTGCCCCATTAGGCACTCTAATATCGCCCGTCGTGCCAGTCTTGTATCCTCGTATTGTTGATCTTAAATAGCAAGTAAATTCAGCTATTAATTGAGGCATGGTTTGATGCACTGTTTATTAGAAGTTAATGAATAGGGCTCATGATACATAATAAGCTATATCTACTATTTAATAGCACATAATAAGCATATTTCAACATAAGCAAGAAAAAATGAGTTTGTTGATTTCAGATGATTATGAGATGACATCCATAATGATGATTCTGTCTCACAATAAACGCTGCTTTTTAAATGGTGATCAAGGGATGATTGGCTCTAGAAGTGACTTTTTCTGATAACCCCATAGCCTGCCGATTTGTTGATAGTATCAGAAGGTATTAATTCTATTTGATGCCTTACGTGGGTATGAAATTTCTAATGTTGTTGTTTAATTACCTCCATTACTTGCGGGTCATGCCCCCTCAGATGTTATCGGTTATGGAATGCCATTTAGAAGAGTATACAGCTGTACACGTTTTGTTTTCGGGTTGGAGTCTCGAGGTAAAAACTGGGTTACATATTAAGCGATGATGCTGGCAACCTCCTAGTTTGAATTTCATTAACTGCGACAAAACCTGATTTGGTATACAATTACTTGACTACTGATAATAATCCAACGAGTAACAAGCTGTAGTTGCAACAGAAACGAAACCATTCTTTAATCATCAACCTCCCGTGTAATATTCTTGTAGCGTATGACCCACTTTCTCAACGTAATCCTAAAATGCGTGTGGAAATTCTGGAATAGTTGCCAATTTTTTATAATAACCCGTTTTCATAAATCGCCTGTCTCCATGAAGTACATGTCTCGGTTAAACACCCGTCTCAATTGAGAACCCGTCATAATTATGCGCCTGTTGTCATTAAGCTCCTGTAATCATCAAGCGGCTGTCAATATGAGCTCTTGTTATCATTACGCCTGTCATCATTGAGTACCAAGTTTCTAATAACCCATAGGGCTTGATGTAGGAAATACAGTAATAGATTTTCTGAAACCTGCTCAAGGTCAACTTAAACATACGTCTCAAGTATTCTTCGTGGGTACAAACTATTCTATGTCAGCTGCAATTAAACCGGTTATTTTAGTACATGATATGTCCGATTCTCGTTACCTTGGCTATTCGAATCTCGACTGTTCGAATCTTTATCATTCAAAGGTGGTGTGATGTTTGTGTTGAAACTTTCTCAAATTGAAAGAACGTCACAATGTTATCGAAATCAAGGAGAACATTTTGGAGTCTTATGTATTTATTTAAGGTGGAGTTGAGTAAGACAAGAATGGTCTTGCTTTCCTGTCCGACGTCCCTTCTTGCCAGAACACAGCTTGCCACACACATAAGGTAGAATTTGAATAAAACGTTAAACAATTTAAGTTGTGCATTTTAAGAAGGATTTGCCTCAAGAGTAGGAATTTTGGATTTAATCTTTCTGAAAAACGGTCCTCAAGTGCCACTGTGATTTCAAAAATGCCAATAAAGGGGCTCTATCAGTTGTAAGGGCCAAAGCTGAGGTCTTTGAAAGGGGGAGGCGGATTATACCGTAATGAAATACTACTTCGATGAACATAAGTGATATGTAGATATATAGTGAAAAAGCGAGAGAGGCATTGCCTCTTCAGTCACCCGGTTTGCCTGAATCATGTAGCACAAGAACACAAAGAAAAACATGAAGGATGTAAACGATTCTGGAATGGCACTTGGCTTGAGCAGGTATTTTTAGAAGAAGAGCGAAGGTGGTGTTGACAAAGTTGATTTGAAGCTACATACTTTCATGGTTGGGCTATCCAACGCCATTGAAACATGTCGTTTACTGGTTTTATCTTCTTAGTCAGTTTTGTTGGTAATGATTTGAAGATTTAAAAGCGGGTACAAATATTAAAAAAGCGTTGCGTCACAAGTCATCCAATCCAGGAATAGCTTTCCGTAAATAGAGGCTAATCCGGAGGGTAATGACAACGTGTAAGTTCTCTCTCTTGATCTATGAACCAAGTGATTTATGTATGTACTGAACTGTACTCCATGTATGATATGCACTGAAGTTTCAAATCTTTGAAGAATATGGTTGTAGGTATTGTTACCAGTTATCGATAGGTTTAAACGGCATTGCAATTTCATGTGATTTCTTAAGGAAAGATGTTATGATTTGCCAAAAACCCGACTGGCAATTCTTGTTTGTCGAAAAGTTTTTTTTCTTAGGCCTGCCAAGATTTGGAAGTCTCTGTCGTCAGACCGCTTTCCTTTTACTTATGATCTTAACACTTTTAAATCTAATGTCAATCGCCATCTTCTTGGGAATCTTCAATTTCTTGTCTGCAGTTTTTATTTGTTATCCTTCCAAAGTAATACAATACCGTGTAGTAGCAACCCTACTTTTTATTGAGCGAAAGGTAAATATTCTAAATATCATCATTTACCACCTGGAAATGCACCTTGGTACCATTTCCATCAAGTGAATTCCTAGCCATCAAAACTTCAATAGGGCCTACATACTTTCCCAGTGTTTAAGGAGCAGTATGCGAAGGGTATTTGTCGAGTTGATCATAAATGCACGACATGGTAAGTATCCTAATGGAAATAATTGCTTTCAAACGTCTGTTGAATCATTTGCAAGTCATTTTTGAGTTTTAGGACATTACGACCGAAGAATCATGTAGGATCTAAAGTGATTCTCAATCCAACTCCAACCCATTCCCCTTAAAGCACTAATTCATACATTTCTTGGCGAGTACCAGCATAATCCGTTGAAGGGATTTCTTCAGCCACTCAAGCTAATTTGGGCTCCATGAGTTTCATACTCGTCGCAAGTTGCTAAAAATGCTTCATGCCTCAACCCTCCGAATATTTTAGTTATGTGGAGGATCCTCTGCCATAGCTAGATCTGTCATTAAATGTTGATTAGGCAAGTGCATCACACGTGTTCCCTTTTAGCAGCATTGATAAATAAGAGTTAAGCATTTTGCGATTTGTTTTCTTTCTGTGCAGGCCTATCAATCCAATCAATGTGTACGAATCAATTCACCACCAATTGAAACCCAACATGTTCTCCTTTTAATTTTATCGTTTGTCATAAATAATTCAATGTGTTCACTTTAAAGTCTTGCATCTTTACTTGATGAAGAGTAAACCCAACTGGCCGAATAATTAAAGACATACGTCTTTTGCATAATCAGGGCTTAGGATGAAACAGTTGACTGAGCTTAAGTAATTAGACATCATTGAATAGTACTTCTGAACTCCGTAAAAACATGATCTTCAGGTTGGCAGCTGGAGACAAATGTTGATCTAAATTTATAGATGTACCTGCTTTAGATTAAGAAAGAAATTCGTTGATAACACAGATGGCCTTGTATCTATTCCATTCTACTTCCAAGCCATTTTCCCGAAGACAGTGAAAGTTTCTCCTTTTGATAATAGGGTGTTGAGAAGGATCACCGTAAAGTTCAATGTGTGTCTTTTTCTGGACAGTGAGCATAGGTCATTAGTAGGTACTCAGTCACGTCTGTGGAATGCGTTGAGGCTGGAATGCGTTAAGTCTGTGGAATGCGTCGTGTCAGTAGAATGCGTTATGTCTTTGGAATGCGTTGTGTCAGTGCGTTATGTTAGTGGAATGCGTTGTGTCAGTAGAAAGTGTTATGTAATTGGAATGCGTTGTGTCAGTGGAATGCGTTATGTTAGTGAAATGCGTTGTGTCAGTGGTATGCGTTGTGTCAGTGGAATGCATTATGTCTGTGGAATGTGTTACCTATGTGGAATGCGTTATGCCTGTGGAATGTGTTACCTATGTGGAATGCGTTATGCCTGTGGAATGTGTTACCGATGTGGAATGCGTTATGTCCATGGACTGTGTTACGTATGTGGAATACGTTATGGCCATGAAATGTATTACGCATGTGTAATGGCTTGGGTTTCTCGAACACGACCAGTCTGTGGAATGCCTTATATGAGTGTAGTATTGTATTTCAGTGGAACGTTTTTATGCCTGTGCAGTTATTTGCGTCTGTTGATTTCTTTACGATTGTGAGATTCTTTTAGTTGATAAGCAATTTATGGATTCACCCTCCTTTGACAAATTTTCCCGTTTATGCACTTTATTCCTTGTGCTTTGCCTTCGTTTTTTTAAGCTAAGCAGTACTATGTTTCGCGGCATTCACTGACATGTTTATCTGTTTTCCTTTATCTGAGTTTAGTATTTAAATATCTAGCAACATTTTGACTTTAACTCAAAAATCTGACAGCTGCTCCTGTTGGATCGGTATGTATCATTGCCATTCGGACTGTGTATCTTAAAACTGAATGATTGCCGAAAACGCATTGATTCTTGAAGGGTAGCGCGCGAGTTGTATGTTCCTACATTGACGATTAACTAAAGTTGATAGATGCATGTTTGATAGTTCAGCGTGGACTAGGATTCAAGCACCTAACTGACAATCCTGGCATGTACTGAAGTCAACGCTGGCACCCAGCATGGAGTCATATTGTTTACTTACTTTCTTTATTGATTGAAGGGACATATACTCAAACCGGAAAACATTTTCATCCTCGAAATCGTCGATCACTGCTACTCCTAGCGAGACAGAGTAAGCAGGAGATTTATAAAATACTTGCCTGTCGTCTTTATATACATTGTGATTTTCATCAAATCACACGCAAACCTTTCTTGGATGATGGTCATTCTTCTTTAGTTTACAGATGCAACTCAGAAAAGGAAGTTTTTTGACAACTTTATATCAAAGTCACAAGAAATAAAGCAGTAATGTGAAATATACTAGAATAGACTGGACAAGAAATTTCGAATACACCGCAAGATAGATTTGTTTTCTTGCACAGAAAATGCTTTTGGTGGCCACTAATACTACTTCTACTACAGCTGCTTCTACTACCGCCACCACTACAGAGAAGTATTGGTGCTATTGCAAATACCATTTGTATTCTATTTAGATGTCAAGGTACTTTACATCCCTTTCAATCATGTTTTATCAATCGCCCCAGTTCCGCGCGGAGGCGAGTCAAACACGAGTCTTGTTGGACCTAAACGATAAATCAAGCCAAAGCTAATGAGCATTTGTTTTCAGTGGTCATTGACGTAGATTGATTACACAAGTTTCAGACATAAAGCTAGTGACATTTGAAGGTGAAGTGTAACCTCTTGTTGCCTAACGTAGCTGGCAGGATTAAGTTTGACACCGTTACTGCAGTTAAAACTGACTCATTGGTTCATGAATCGTAAACATTAGTTAGTCAAGGATCCGGTAATGATGGGTCCGGCTGTATTCCCTGTGAAATTATTGTTTTCATTAGCCCAAGAACTAGGATATCTTGTAATGTCTAAGTTTCTAGAAGCCTATTGTGTCCTCCGTAAGCTAGGAAGCGCTCAGTAATGAAATTCGAATTGTGCAGTTTTAAGACGTGAATCCTCTGATCTCCTTAATTTAAGATGTCATGGCGCCATACACTCATTTTCGTATCTTCGTGTTTCATCAAAGATATTCAACAACTATGGCTGCTTCCTTAGCTTTAAGAAGAACAAAAAATTATAAAAACAATTGTGAATCAGGTTAACCTTTTGCAGGAAATGAAAACGAGGCAGCCTTGGCCGACTCTATTCGAAGTGTGCACATCAAATACACAATATTAAGCAAATACGATGATGTTGCTATTCTGTCAATTGAATTTGTAAACAACATTACTAGCTACGACGTTTTTATTGTAGAGGGAAAGTAAAACATATTCATGGATGCAACTCCTCTATTACTAACTCAAACCGAGCTTGTTTGACATGTTAAAGCATTTCCACACAAAAGGGAGGTGACTAGTACCATTGCATCAAGTCCCGTCTTCCATGTTATCTATCCTGAATTTTCTAGTAAGGCAAATTGCTGGCCATGCCTCAAAGTATTCTTTACGTGTGCCACCTGTTAATCAAGTTTCATCATTAATTCTTTGTCAAATTTTGTTTTAAAGCCCGTCGTTTTATGTCACAAGTATATAGTAACTACGACTAGGTTACCCTAAGGCCAAATCCGCTTGGTGTTTGTTAGTGAATCGTCCTATCTGTGTCAAGAGCAGACTCTTGGCGGCTTATCAGGGGGTTGAAGGGAAATTTGACCTGTCAATAAGGGAAAGTGGCCATTGCTTTAGGCTTTTGTGAAGGGTCCTATCAGAGGAACAACATATAACAAGCCATGAGGTTAGAAATCACATACATATATTGAAAATCGAACTTGCTCCTTACATCTCAGGTCATTACAACTTCTTCTGATGACAACTATATTCCAACTTATACTTTGACCGAGCATGACTAATTATAATCCATTTGTTTGAAATACAACAATAGTTATTAAATTAGACGTTATACTTTACTGCATAGGCAGTTATAAATGAACTTTAAAATAGCTCCAGACATTGGTTTCTCTTAACTAGGGACTTTTGGCAGTTTTTCATACATTGCAAATCTTTCTCTTTTTCCTCAGAAGAATTATTAGGGGGATGCCCTCCTCGCCTGCCAAATGCTCGACTTGGCTCATGTTGATATAGTTTTAAAAACTGTGGTGTAAATTTTATTTATTTACATCTTTAAGTTTGGTGTAGTTGACGTTCCGTATTTAAGGAATGTGATACGTCACTACTTAAAACAAGTTGATGTTTTTATCATACTTTGTCTGACATGATACTACAAAGATGATAATAGTTTCCCTTGTGTGTCAAACCTTCACTTCTCTTCTCAGGTTTATCATCATTCCGTTCCAAAAGTGAATTTATAAGTTATATCCTTCCTGCTGCAGATCCTTATGCTTACCAATGTTTTTCTAAATCTCTCATGTCCACCTCTGATCTACCCCAATCGTTTTATTTCTTTTAGATTATCTTCACAACCACTGTCTTACTGAATCCTAATCCAAATGATTTTATCTCTCCTTGTCCCATCTGGTTAATCAAATAGTATTTAAGAAATCTCTAATTATTCTTGCGGTCTCAAGGCGTTTAGTCGTCATTTGCTCAGCGCTCAGCACTTGTTGAAAGAGTCTAATCTAATGCGCAGATTTCTAACTTGGCTAGCATGCTCAGTAGTTTAACTGTAAGGATATCTACTAGTTTTATGAGTCGTTGAACGAAACCCTCTTGTCTCTTGGAAGTTTGTTGTGTCCCCTAACGTGTATCTTAATTGAATACGACAGTGACTAGAGAAGGCCACAACTAATCAACAGTCTCGTTCAATTGATAGGTTGTATTTAAGTGAGAATTTAGTTTCTGGAGAGCGATTAATGGTTTGCGGTTGGGGGGATGAGAATATGGATCAGAATTTTTCTGCCCCCTCCCCTTGTCTCTTTTAAGACGTTTCTTGTCACTAACATAAGCTTCGTTTACGCTGAAGTCCTTCATAGATTTTTAAGATGGAATAGATACTAGAGAAATAGAAAAGTATGTCACCAACGTGACAAACAGTTTCTAAGAGTATGTCTGAAGATGGCGCTAGATCTCAGCGAAAGCTAAAAAATTTAAGTTCCATGATACTTCTTCTATGTGCTCCTTCTGATCTCGTACGAACATCTAAAAGGTCTTTTCCCTTCTAGATTGTCGATTGCCGATAACGTCAACTTTCCTCTCATTTCTCCGTCGAACCCGACAGTTAGTGTCAAAAACATCTTTGATAAGCTGCATAACGTGACGTCAAGCACATGGTCCTCTACAATATTTTGTTCCCCTGCGTATTTGTTGCCATAGGTTACGATTACAAACCGTTTCTAATAATCAAGTCACATCGTAAGGCAGCTGGATTGGCTTTTTTGATTTATGTAATTTACGATGTGCGTTCCTTTTTCTTTTTATTAGCTCAGTAGGCAAGGTTATTAAAGGGCACGATTACTAACGATTTGCAAGGTTAGACAAAAATAGATGAAATCGATAATTTAAAGACGAGACTCTTCACCATTTCTTCTCGCAGGCCCTCTTCTGTGTATTCTTTGTAAGGAACGTTACCTTCCGGCCCCCTTTCCTACTTCTAGGTCCACAAATTATTTTTCTATTAATAAGTTTGCAATAAGTAATCTTACTAATAAAAGTTGCATTTATTGTTACTTATTATCAATTCTGTGTCTCTTAGTGACGACGGCCCAGAAGATCGAAATTGGCATTTACTCTGTGCAATCAATCCGTCATAGGTGTCAAGCCCCCAATCCACCATTTGAGGACAGAAAGTTACAGAGTACAGCCTGGGGCAACTCAAAACTGCACAGTTTATGAGTTGGTAACTTGAGGAACAAATTTCAATTTTTTTAACAAAAAAGTAATCAAACTTTATCGGGGATAGGATATAAATCTTATCCTTCAGTTATTGATTTTTCGTCCTTCTCTTTATTATGACGAGGTGGCTGTGTTTACGTCAACAATTCATTAATTTAGTGCTATTAACCACAACTCGATTAACACAAATTTGTGCTTGTGTTGCGCCATGGCTACTGCATCTGACCTGGCTACGTATTGAATGAATTGTGATTGAAAGAGTGAGCAGTGAGCAAGGGGTTAAAATCCCAGAAGAAATATGCGGTGAATAGCGGTGTCTACTTATAAGAAATGTTATTTTTCCTTTGTTTCCACAAGTGCATTCACAAAAGAACTCACAGCCCCATTAATATTTTACAGTTAAAAAATTTCGTTGCATTTTGGATTGATCGTCGCAGTCACTTCATGCACCAAATTCTTAACTCAATTTTTTAGTTCATCATGGAGGCAAGAAAAAAAGCAATCTTCACCAAATTAGATAGAAAATAGTCGGACCAGAGTCGTAGATCTTTCTGAGCATGTGTATTGCCCCAAATGCGCCAAACCTTTTATTTCACTTATTAAGGCTTTTAACTATTTAAAATCACAGGATAGATTTCGGTGGCATTCCTTTTTTTGGAGGGGGAGGGGGAGAGGGAGGTAATGCTCTTTATTTCCTCGATTGTTCTTTAGTTCGCACTTTTTAATGTATACCGGACATGTCCAACCCAGTTAACAAAATAGGTATGGCCCTAAATTGTTCTTACGAGTGTGCTTTTTTGACAATCGCATCTTGAGTACTCGCCACACGTAACTGTTAAAGGTTCTTTCTTCGGCAGAAGCAAAAGTGTAGTAAAATATGCCCCTGATGTAGGTTTTGACTCGGGTGGGGGGAAGGGGGGAGCTATTGGTGCCCCAAGCAAACTTTGCCTACCATTTTCTTCCTGTAGGTGATAGAGGCTTGAAACTTTCATACGCTGACCATTTTTCTATCTGTCATCCAATTGTGTTATGTTTCAATCTTTTTTGCGTCTTTTCTTCATATTTTTGTTTGGTAAGGTGTATTGTTGTAAAAAGAATGAACCAAAACCGGAACTGAAAGCGGCTAAGTCTTCAGTTTAATTGCCAATTTTAGTCGCGGTTTCTTGAACTGAGAGCCAAATAATGCTTTTCTCCCTTTTTTTGTTATGTACTGTATACAACGAAATAAACTTCAAAAGTTTACTACATGAAAAAGGCAAAATATGAAAGCAAAATTGAAAGTAAAACAAAGCTTACCCAAATTCACGTGTCGGTCACGTGTCGCTCAGTGATGTTCGATGAGATGGGTAGACGCCAAAGCCCACATTTGGTTTATTATAGGTTCGATATCCAAACCTTTTCAATGCTTTTACCAATAAAAGATAGCACTAAAATTGCACCAACGAAAAGTATCGTGTGACGTACTGTTGCAAAGTTGTATAGGGGCTCCTTACTTCCCTTCAATTCCCCTTGCCCTTTAAGCAGAGTCAGGTGTGCTCTTGTGTGCTTTAGGTTCTACTTTGGGGTTCCGAAACCATTTTTTGTTCGTTTCTTCTGGCAATTAAGGGAGATCCTGTTCTGCCTTACCTTGGACAACCATTTGTCAACAACCAAGAATTGGTGAACGAATTTTCTTTTCTATGGCGGCTGCGCCCTCCCTTGTTTTTGTGCTTCAGCGCACATTGTACACAACGAAAAGGCTACAGTGGCACTCATTTCCAAAGCAGCTTTAAAGAAAAAGTTAGCTGCATTGTAAACATGCCCTGCTTGTTGAAATATTTACAATGAACTGTTCTTGCCTTTTCTGCGATCGCCCATTTCCTCTTACTTTTGTTATGAACAGTTACTTGCCATCTTTTTTACTAGAAAGTACACAAACCGCAAATTATCGTTCGTTATTATCAATGGTAAAAAATCACTAGCGTGTCCTTTTATCGGGCCCAGACAAAATTATGGTGTCTGTAGAAAGACAATTAAGCTGGCTTACGAAGAAAGAAGGTGACTTACGTTGTTTTGTGGAGGGTTGAAATATACTAGAGTGTCTTGACTACTTTCAATACACGCCATGGATCTTGACCTGTGGTCCTACAACGGTCATATAAGGGGGACAAAAGGACCCCTGGTTCTCAAACATAGGTTTAGAGACCACAGTCAAATAGCTACATTATTTACTTGACATTCACAAGAGGCTTTTGCGGTGGGTCGCATATTGAAGTAGCTGTTAGTCTGCTGAGTTGTTAAGGAGTTGTCGCTAATGAGTAATTCCCAGATTTCTTGTTTTCTTGGTAACTGTGTAATGGACAACGCCACAGTTTGATGTGGTTGTGTAAAAACCACTTGCATCTGAGAGGACATGGTCGATCCACTAATGTGCACGAGTTGAGAGAGTAATGACTGTTAACAGTATGCGTTGACCTTCTCTGTCTACCAGAAGTGTACAGTTAATCAATGTACCACAAAGGAAGGACATGTGCCGTGTCTGCAACGTACTGAAGTGGCGAGCCTTTCTTATGGTTCTGTAGTAGCACCGATGAAATCCGGGTAAATCATTACAGCAGAGAACTTTTTTTTCGTAGGATGAGTAACCACGTTATAATGAAACTCGTGTCCTTTAACATCAACACGCAGTACTTACGGTAGAAAGAGTCTTCAAAAATTCCAGACAGTATTTGTTGTGATCATTTAAATTCAGAAAGATGTGAAATTGGTTTAAATTTGATTGCACAAAAGGACTTAAATTTCCGGGATTGAACAAAACGTCTAATGGCTTGACCAATCATGATAAGGTATTATTCTGTGAAATCAACAAACTTTTCCTACTCTAGATATATTCAATGTGAACCAGTTACATTTGCCCAGATTTTATGGTATGCAGAAGAATCGACTCCCGACTGAAGATATAACGAATATAAAAAAATGTTGAAATCGGAAGATATGCAAGGCCGAGATTATAGATTGTGGAGAGCATGCATTAGGCAAAAATGTTTACCATTTATCTGTAAAAAGGCCACAGCGCTTATTTCATTAATCAGCTCTATGATGGAGCCCACACACCACAGTTGCTCATCGCAAGTTCAAGGCAATGTGATGTGCCATTTGGAAAAGAACCAACACAAGCGTATAAAACCTTTTGCATGACAGTAGTGTGACAGGTTTTAAATGCGATATGTCACTTGCCTTGTACACGATCGACGATAAGGCCATTTCTTTCACATGTGCCCCGTCGCACCCTTCTTTCTTGGCCATTTGACCAGAAGTGAAGGTAACATCTGATCTAATTGGCTAACCACCAAGGAGATATCCATGTATGTACTCGACTATTACTAAAATTGAGGACCTAGATTACAGATTTGTTTACTTTGTCAAATTCTGTGCCGAAGACTTCTCTCCGAAGACTTCTCTGAAAAAGGAGAGTTCAAGTTCAAATAAGCGGGAATAATTTAAAACCCTAAGAATTATGAATCGTCGTTTGGTTAATGAAACGAAAAGAGCTCTAGAAACAGGTAGGAATTTAATCGTGATAAAAGTGATGTGATAGCAAGAAAAATCAATACATTTTCATCTTAGGTTTATCGGCGATGGTAAAAACAAATTGAAACTACGAAAAAGATGAGCTCATATCTTCGTTTTCTTTCCTTTATTTTTAACGTGCCATGGCAACACTGATTATAGCAATTAGATAGAATTATTTTCCAATTGACGACGAGACATTGAGGTGGGACATACTTACAACATGCCACTTTCGTCTGAGATTACCTATACGTGTAGCATTTACAGCGTGACATTTGTAACTTGACACGTTCTTCTGTGGGGAGCGCTTATTCCAAGGTTTCTCGTATTCAATGGGAGGCTCGTTGTCTAATAAGCTTACAAGTCCATCATTATTTGAGGGGTACTATTTTAACCCATGGCGCCGATTAAGGGAGATGTATATTACGTGAGGATGAAACAGTTGGGGAGGAATAAAATTGCCAACTAATTTAGGGGGAATAGTGAGTAAGTTTTATGTATTTGTTAGAAAAAAAGTATTATGATGTGTATTTATAATGCTGATTCCTACCGTCACCATCATATCTAGTCATGATATTGATTTGGTACCCTATGTATTTGGGTAGTTTTTTTGGAAGGGGACTAAAGCAGTTCATGTCGTAACAGCCGCAAAATCTAATGGACTGTATCGCTACACAAAACTTTAGTTTTCTGATTCATTAATTTCTTTTTACACCCAGCCTTTTGTCACCACTTAAGTTCTTGAACGAGGGTAAAATGCGGCACAATAAGCTCACTTGTGGCATACGTGTGCCATTGCGCATGCGAAGAATATGCTTCATTCTCATCGACGGTATGATGAAAGCCAATTTATTTTAGGGTGTTATTAGTTTTGCAGAGAAAGACCGTTGAGTATTAGGACAGATACAAATCTAAAGATCGATTGGGCAATTAAGAAGACGATGCAACCCAAGCAAATGATAATAAGTTAAACTGTGCCTAGAGCATGTTTCGAAGTAAACAAGAAATTATTTACATAGATCGAAGTCTTTAACCACTCCAAATCAACAAATATGTCAAGATGTAGATAACGTCGACAGTCGCTGTTAGAATTAGTGTTGACTATTATTTATTAGCTGGACAGGCTGAACAGATGGAGGAAAGTGAATTTTAATCAAGTTACACACACATTGATTCTAAAACTGAGAGGGTAGACGTATTAGATAAGTTGATCCCTGACCACTAGACTCGTACAACGCAACGCGAGTCTTCCTTTCTTGCTATTTAGGTGGGCGTTCTGCTTTTCTGTATTGTTTTCTGTTGTCAAACGTGACAGGAAACCTTGCTGCTTAAGACGGGAACTAGATAACCCGTAGTAACGTATCAGCATTGTTCGTAGATACAATTAAAACCCCTGGGAGTCAGGCTTCATACCAAGCAGGCAGAATTGCCCGTAAAAAGGAGGAAAGCTAGGCTTTTTATAATTCGATTTCCTTGTTTAGAAACCGCAGCTTCCGTGCCGGTGCAAATGTTTTTTGGTCTATCACTTGTTCTTCTGTTATTGTTTGTCTCATTTTGATGCTGGCTCACCCATGTTTTTAAGCCTTTGCTACCTGCAGGATATACTTGGATTTCCGTGCATCGGCGACTGCCATGTGGAGTATAGCCGTTCTTGTACATATGTTGTAGTGCTGTCTGGCCTCGTTTGTAGTAAGCCACGGGTGACGTAACTGTATAGATATTGTAGAAGCATAAATTCAAAAAGAGGCCCTTTCTAGGTGCCTATAATATTACTTTAAGCTGTTCGCAAGACTGTTGTGTCAGATGTTTTTTAGCATACTACCACTTAATTCTAATTTGTTTTAATACGATTTGAATTGCAATTTTCTTCAGTTTTTCCCGCAGTTAATGTTTATATTGGATATTTCTAGCATTGTGTATATTTTTAGTATTGTGTAGAGCGGGAAGCTATTTGTAGTTGCAAAATAAGCGGTGAAAATTTTGCACTCAAAGTTTTGGTAGGTGCTGCTAAAGGTTTGGAAGTTGCTAGTGAGGATAAGCCAAAGTCTGTTAGTGTACGAAATTACTCATTCGACAATCTCTTTCATGATCGTCATCAAGATCAAGGTATTAGATTTTACGGTATCATAAACGAGTATTCTGCCCCAAATTTCTATACAAAGATTTCTATCATAATCCTTCGCTAGTCTCTTACTTTATTGCAGTGGAATGCGTACAACATTAACGAGCTAGGCTCAAGATACATCAGAATGCTCGCTCCTTTCTTTGAGGGGAGGTACGAGGGGTCACCATGCAATCCTATAAGATTTACTTCACGACCATGGTCTTTTCGGTCGCTATAAATCAACAGGAACAATAAGACATAACTTCACTGTTATTTTAAGGAAACGTCACAACGGCAAAAACATTACATTTTCGGATAAAAATGTTACGGTACAAATGATATTAAAACCTCTTTCGTGTTGCTAATATGACAAGCCTTATCAGGCCTACTATTAGTGTTACATTTTTTAGTACTATCAGGCTTTTAGTATTTTCTCTAGCATTGATAATGTTCATGAAAGGATAAGGGCCATGAAGGTAAAAAATGACCATGAAGATAACGCTGACCATGAAGATGATGATGATCATGAAGATGACGATGACCATAGATGCTAATGACCATAATGATGATAATCACCATGAAGATGACGATGGCCATGAAGATGATGATGACCATGAAGATGATGATGACCATGAAGATGATGATGACCATAAATATGATGACGATGATTACGATCATAACTGCATTGGTGTTATCAGATTGGTCGATATTTAAAGTAACGGACAAATCAAAACTATGAATGAACAATCGAGTATGGAGCCTTTGCTATTCGGCTTGTCTTTCCTAAAAGTTGAGCAACTAGGGGAACTGGAAAGTGAGAGAAGTATTTTTGTAAGTACATTTTGTGTGTTGTTTCTTTTAATGTGCATGTCCACGTATTTATGTGTCTGTTTGTCTTGACTTTGTTTTTTCAGAAAGTGCTTATTTCGGGATTGCAAGAATTGATAGACAATTTGGCTAGGCTTTGGCTCACCTTCAAGAACTAATGCAGCTCCAAGAAACCACATACAAACTTACGCAATTTCTGGAGCTTGACGAAGATCATAACTTCATGTTACAAGTGAAAAAAGTCACACGGGCAGTATACACGGCTTACAAAGATGAATTTCCTGGTAAAAGGTCCAGAGGCAGGCTAGAAAAGCGTTGAAAGACCAATTTTGTAACGCTGTGGAGCTACTAAGAGGTGAAACGGTGGCTAAAGATCAAAGAAAATAAAGGGGATGTTGGTACTTGTCCATTATCCTCTCCCCCACCTCCCACAGTACAAACTTAATTTTTAACGTCAATTTAAAACCAAACCGTATACAAAAAGTAAAGCACATACCCAAAATGTAGAAATGTTGTGGAAATCCGCGAAAGAACGTAATAAACGAGACAATGGAACGCACTGTCAAATTTTGGACTCGTACTTATGCGAACGGATGTGGAGACAGAGACATCGCCAAGTTGACTTATTTGAGCAAATCTTGGATAACATTGCAGCCTATTGGCCACCTCAGTAGTGCAGCGAAGTTTTTCTTTACTTTTGGTATACTTTTTTATGTTAAATTGACATTAAAAATGAAACTTGGACTGGGGGGGGTGGGGGGTGTATAATGGGCAAGTATCGGAATACTTATAGAGAAAGTGTCAGAAGATCCTTATTGCAAAAATAAGTCATGGAAGTCAAATATATTTGACAGTTACAAAGTTGCGAAGAAGAACTAGACATAGCAAAGCTACTAAACTTTCGAAATTACTCTGTAACTGGCTTAACTTCTGAATCATGAATATTTATCCAGGTTCCTACTAGATTGTAAATATAAAGAATGTACTTGATGATGAAGGTCTATCTTGCCTCTGGATAAACTCAAGGAAAGGACAAATCGCTATAAGAGGTTAAAAAATTAACACTCAGTGATACGTTTGAGCAGAAATGGCAATCAGAAATGAACACAAAGCAGCTGCAAGCTAAACATAGAATTGCTGTAGGATAAATTATCTAGAGAACTATACTTACTGCGGTTAGACTTATAAATTGAATAAGCAAAGCTAGTTTTTACATATGTTCGTTGTATATTACCAAGATATACTAGTTCCTTAACGACCAAATCTATGTAAACCATTATAATAGGGACCAACAAGGTGAAGATTTCTGCCATACACTTATCTTCCTTATACCTGAAGACTGAAGAAAATGTTCTTAACACGTCTTATTACACCAGACGTAACACTGTTGAAATTTGGATACTATTCAATACAGCTAGCTAGAGTTGCCATGCCTTCCTGAATTTGTGAAATAATCATTTCACGTTTCTAAAAGTTAAAATGAATATTTTTCAACATTTAGTTCATGTACATCAATTTTTGTTTATATTACTTTAGTAATGTAATTAACCCATCTACTGGATTTTGTTTCCACCCTTGTGTATAATTAAAGTATCTGCTTTGATTTGACTCTGGAAAAATAACATTCAGAATTGAAATCAAATGTATCTTTGAAGTGTCCACAGTCACTATTTTAAATAGGAAAGACATGTCGTTAAGTTGAAATGGTCTTTTTCGTACGACACTTATCAGAACCCTTCATTTGCAAATGCATACAAAAGAGGTCAGACTTCAGACGCGAATTGATAAGATTGAACATCGAATCGAAACGATTCACGGTTTTTGTAACAGCAAAAATCTGTGTAAATGATAACTGTCTTATTCCCGAAGGTTGATAATCATGATTAAAAGCTATAACATCCTTCACTTAAAGCTGCACTTTAAAATAGTATTTAATATCGCTATTCTGTGCCTAAGTGCTCAACCATTTTTCCACAGATGTTATTGTCAAATAGCGTTTTTGGAGCACCGCTGTTGATACAATTACTTTCAGTGACATCGATGATACGATCTCTGTTCACCTTGAGCTTCCGTTACTGCCATCGAAAGATAGCAGAAATAAATACTTCTCTTTTCATTCGTTAGCAACGTAGCGTCACTAAGCACACCATCTTCAAACATGGCGTCAGCAGATGAGTGGTACTCAACTTGATGGTAAATTTTATGGTTTTCGTACGCCATTGTACAGATTACTATTGATTCTACTGTTACTTTCAACCGATTTGTTATTAATCGTGGACCTTTGATAGTTCGGACCTTTTGCGAGTCGAATAGTGCTGTGGAATATCGGATCTGTAGTGTACAGGAAGGTATTAGGGAGTTTTAGATGCGGGAACCAGGACGAGGACGAGGACCAGTACCCCCCACGAAGAGGTCTTGTCCTCGACTTTCACAAAAAACGTTTAGATGACAGCGAAGCCGAAGTC